>JAQGBT010004436.1:0-16571 GCA_034698585.1 Disparrhopalites patrizii
AAAGAGAGAAAGAGAGAGAGAAAAAGAGAGAAAGAGAGAGAGAGAAAAAGAGAGAAAGAGAGAGAGAGAGAAAGGGAGTGAGACAGAGACTTAGTAGGTGAGTGCAGGCACTCTGTCTCTCAATATGTACGTCAGAAGGAGCTTGACAAAGAATGACATGATGGCAATAAAAAAGGGAGCAATGTATACACATTTCCTCCCCGTATATGGCCAGTTATAGAGTCAATTTTTGCACCACTACCACTGTCGTATCACACACAATGATGAGTGAAAAATTATCCCTAATTTTTCCCCCTTTTCGGATACAACTCTGGTTTTCAGCTCTTTTTTGTGCCAGTGTATACTCTCACGTCTTTTCTTGCCACTCTCTCCCTCTCTCCCTCTCTCTTCATCTCTCTTTATTTCTCATTCTTTCTCTCACATATCACCACATAAAGTGTAGAGGAGGAGAGGAAAAAGGAGGGAAAAAGAAAAGCTCCTTTTCTGATGTTAAGTTGTTCTTCTCTTCCATAATCTCCCTACCTCTACAGTTAACTGAGGTTGGAAAGCTATTGTGCATATATACATGTGGAAAAAAAGGGGGAAGAAGAGAGGGGAAATGTGTTAGGGAATACAATAAGAGCAAGAGAGAGACATAGGAAGTGTAGGAAATATTATGAAGTGATTGAAAAAATGGTGTGTGCATACAAGCATGTTAGGGTGACAGATTATGGTTGATGGCATAGCATGTCATGTGCTCGTACCGGGATAAAACATTTCTACGGTTGCTCCATTGTCCTCGAGCACCCAACAGGTTACAATGGATTTTGTTTGAGTATTACACAGAGGGAGAGAAAGAGAGGGAGACAGAGAGAAAGAGAGAAAAGCCTGGGAAAGGGTCTACAATCACTTACTCCTTTCCTTTCATTTCTTTTCTCTCCGCCTCAAAAGGGACTATTGTTATAAGGAACCTCGACTCTCTCTCTCTCTCTCTCTCTCTCTCTTTCAGCAGACCATGTGTATTAACTCCCTTCTCTATTATCTCGTCTCGTTCCTTCTTTTTGATTTCCTAACAAATTTATAAACCTCTTCTGTTACTCCTCCTCCTCCCCCTACCTTCGTCATCTTTTCCTCTCTCTATCTCTCTCTGTCTGTACCTCCCCACCGTCACCACATTTATCAACACTATATGGACGGAGTGCCAATTGGGATTTACCCCCCCCCCCTCTGTCGCCCAAGTCAAATTAGGTAAAAATACATGCCGATGCAGAATGTTATTGCAAATCCAAGAAATAAAATTTAACAAACAAATCTAAGAAACAAAAAATCTCGAGGAAACAAACGTCCACCGAGTTATGCAGATTTTCCCGTGTCAAGTTCAAAAATGGGATCATTCAATAATCAAATAAAAAATGGAATGATTCCAAAATAATTCAATCATTTTTTTAATTTTTCCTGTAGAAGTAGACAAATTTTGAAAAAAGGTATTTTCTGCATCAATTTTGATGGCAAAATGAGTAAAAATTGTATCCCGCAATGATTTTTACTTGGACAAAATAAAATAAAATGTGCTCAAAATATTCATGTAATTTTAAAAAATAACAATCATGGGGGAAATACATTTTCTAAATTCGTTCCTACTCCTGTGGACTAAATTCAAAAAAAATGATTGGATTAAAAATTCGAAATTGTGAACTTTGACGAGGAAGATGATCACAGCTGTGGGATGGGAACGCAAATATTTTTTCTTACACCACAATTTTCAGTTTTTGTGTTTACTGCTGCTGTATCTGTATGGCTGAGTTAGAAGAGGAGGAAGAGGGGGTCAAGTCCAAATTGGCACCCCGTCCCTTCCACCATTGTTGTTTGTGTAGAAGAATTCGTCGTCACTAACAAATGATCATCATCATGAGAGATAAGAAATCCACCCAAGAAATTGCGAAATTGTTTATGCCCCTTTCTTCTTCTTACCACCCATTATTTCTTAGATCATCCCTTCTTGCATCCCACAAAAGAAGGGGTCCATTGTGCGTCTGCCCAATTTTTGCAGCTCTGCTATTCTTCTCCTTCTGTTTGTAGCTTACGTCAGCGTAGTAATAGGTGAGCCCACCCTAAATTTTAGGTTCTCAGCTCACCCCTTTCGTCCTCATCTCCTCCGTTGACAACCTACCAACTGTTCTACTCCTCCTCAGCCTTGAACCATTTGAGCAGTAGAATTGTGAAGTTTCGTGTATACTATATGTATAATATACCTATCAAAGATCATATGGACCAGGACAAGGGACAACAATGGAGGAGTGTGAATGAATGTAATTTATTCCGATGGAATCGATTTGTACAAATAAGATTCTCTATGTGTGTCCCTCTCTTTCTCTCCCGCCGAAGACAAAGGATGTGTTGGGGTGGAGAAAGCAAAAAAAAAAAAAAAAAGGAAGGGAAAAATAGAGGGAGTGTGATGACATAATAAAGTGTCCAAACACCCCCTCCAAATATTATCAATGTCCATGCATCTCCTTTCGGGATTCTTTTGTGAAACAAAATTCTTTATTGCAGCTCCTACAATTCTCTTGCTCTCCCATTGTTCAAAGGGGTCGCAGATGAGGAAGGGCCACTTTTTTTTCCTTACGTTTATTTTGTTGTTGTTCCTTCTTTTTATATTTTTCACCCCCTTGTAATACATGTGTATGTATGAGGAACAATGACACATCCGTGTGGATCTCTCCCAATTTTATCATCTGCATCTAGGGTGGGACATATCACATGGGAAATATCCTACTGTAAGTGTACAACCGACGTTTATTCCAGTAACATCTCTTTCTTCTTAAAAAAAAATTTCTAGCAACCCATCTGATTTCTTAAGACCCATAACGTGTCTAAAATTACAGGAGCTTTTTTTTATGGATGTATTCTTTTTTTAAAAAAAGGAGAAGTATAAAGGTAAATATATAAAAGTGTTGAACCTTGAATATTCAAGAAAAAATTGTTCTTTCGGATTTCTTTTCTTTTTCTCCATTTTTATTTTTATTCTTCACTCCCCCTTGCTTTTAAAAAACGGAGCTGAAATGAACAGCTTTGAAGAAAATCAAAAAATCTGAAATATCTTTTTATGTGGACAAAATATATTTTATCACTCAAAGGCTGGGATAATGGAAAATTTTATGATGGAAGGAGGGAAATTGAGAAAGAAAATGAAAAACAGACACAGATGAATATAAAATGGGAGGAAAAAGGAGAGATAGAGACAAATGGGGGAAGTAAGAGACGTGAATTAGAGGAAATGGTTAAGTACAGAGAGAAAGAGACGGCAAAAAGAGGAACTCAAACACTTGCACTTTGATGGAACTTGTAACAACCTCCATTTGCCCGTATTTCTTCGGTGAGGGCAGAATAATGATAGCATGTGACATGTTCAACAGATTGGTCGTTTACGGGAAGGAACTTGGCTAACATTCTTCTACTTGTTATTGCAAAAAAAAAGCCAGTATGAAAATTCATTCCGCTCCATACATAATATCCCACATCCCATACACAAATCTGAACCAAAAAAAAAATGTATGGGATAAACCACATTTTTTTCTGCTGCAATTTTTTTAGCACATACACGCATCTAATGCAATTATTTATATTAGGTGCCTGTGCCTACCTAATAATTCTGTGATCCACTTCCACATGCATAAGAGATGGGATACCGAGAAGAAAACAAGGTTCTGAATCCCTGCAAGCAAAAAAAAACATTTTTTCCTAATTCCTAAAAGTATTATTTTTTTAAAGTCTTATCAAAAGATAGATTGTGTGTACAGGAAGACACACACTTCTCCCCAATAATTTTAAGCTGGAAACATTGTCATTGAAGTCGACGTCTATTCCTCCGAATAAACTTTATCCTTATTTCTAATACGGCACAAAAAAAACAATTTTTTTTTTGCAAAATGGAATGATGATAAAGGGTTTAAGTGTGTGTGTGCTCCTACCTTGAACAAACACACGAACATTCTTTTTTGGAATGGAATATATTGAGGGAGAGAGTATGTACATGCATACACACAGAGAATAAGGGAGATGTTCAACAAGAGTTTTAAAAAAATATATAAAAAAAGATTCCGAGTGCATAGGTATGGAAGAAAGAAATGAAAGAGAGAGAAAGACAGAGAGAGACAGACAGAGAGAAAGAGAGAGAGATAGAAGGGAAAGGCACCATTCGTGAAGTCATAAGTTAGATTATCATCCATTCTAAGATTTATGACAGCGTTGAGCCTGAGTTACATTGAAATATGTTCAATATCCATTGAAATAATTGCTCAATATGAAAATAGTCATGAAAATGTGTGCTCACTTGACACTATAGACAAAAGTATGGCAGCTGAGAGCCTACTTTTTTCTTTTATTTACCGAGCGAAAAAAAAGTATTTGTGGTTGGTGTTGTTAAGAAAAAATGACGAAGAGGTCATTTGTATGAATATATATTTTTTTCTCTTCTTCTGCCATCACCTTCCTCCGTCGGTAAAAAGGGAGAAGAAGACCGAGAGAGAGAGAGAGAGAGAGAGAAATGTTCAAAATCCGCATATAGATTTTTGTAAAATAACATTCAGTCATACCCCACGTGTTTCTCTCTTTTCCTTTAAAAAACACAAGAAGAACTTCCAAATGAAAAATTACCAGGGAGGCTCCATTCCAACCCCAACGATTGTAGGAGCATCTCCATACGAATCTAAAATATTTCGGAGGTCTTTTCCAGTATAAGAATAGTCGTAGCAGAAGGGTTTACGAGTGTGATAATAATCATACTAATCGTCTGAATGCGCCAAACGAACAGGAAGTGTTCAGGTTGTTATTATTCAAATGCTCATAATTTTTTAACGAGACTCCAGTCTCCTTTCCAAACATTGAGATAGAACAAGAACCCACAAAAAGAAGGATGACTGCGGGTGAGGTTAAACGGAAGAAAGATGAAAGAGAGAGAGAGAGAGACAGAGAAAAAAAAACACTTTTTCGCTATGATCAAGCACAATGCATTACTTTCATTAAAATAGCAAGAGCGTGAAGAAAAGACTATAAACCACGGAAGGCGGAGGAGGAGGAGGAGCAAAAGACAGAAGAGCGTCACAGAGCATAAAAAAATAGTACAAAAAAAAAGTATATAACGTCTGTCCAAAAAAATGAGTGTGACTGCCTGCAAACTGTCTGGAAAAAATTAATAAAATACGAGAGGGTAAAAAAAAAAAAATTAAACAAACTATAATAAACAATCGGGTGCATGGAAGTTCTTGAGAAGGAACGGCAAAGGAGAAAAATAAAGAGACTCATTGCATAGAAAAAGAAGCTATTAATACAAAGAAGAAACTTTTGACGTTCATTATCTTGTTTTTCTTACCCTTTCAAATGTATATAGTTATTATTCATGACTTTCTTTTGCCCTCAAAAAAAAATGCCTCCATGAGCGTTGGCATCACACTTTTTTTACCTATGGCTGGCTACTCTCTTGTGTAAGTTGGTATACAGTAATAACTCAAAATACTATGGGAGTGCCCGGATATAGGGAGAAAGAACCAAAGAAGAGAAGTACAAAAAAATGAGAAAAAACAAGGAAAACTTCTTTGGCTCGGAATGAGGATTTTCAGCAAAAGAATAGCTGTATTCTTTCCCCTCCATGTAAAAGAAGCCGAATGCTTTTAATTTTAATATATTCCGCCACAAAAAAAAAGCCGTAAACTTCACCTTCTGTCCGAGAAAGTTTCTATCACCTCCGTTAGACTCGAGGAGAGATGATTTTGGGTGGAAAAATTGCGTTTATTTTTGTATATGATCCTCATGAAAAACAGGAAATGAATGATTTTTGAATCAACCACATGGACAGAAGCCATGCTGTTCTCTTTAGTTGTACCCTTTATTTTTTCATTTTCACCCCGCCATTCTCCTTCCCTGTATGATAATTTATAGCCAAGTTTCTGTATATAGATTGGTTTTGCACAGATGACCTCTTCAAATGGGATGGACTTCCCACTTTACTGTGGGGAGAAATCACCCGCCCAAAATAAAAGAAAAAAAGGAAATACGGGGAGGAATGAGGAAACAAAGTGGGAATTTATTATTTATAAACACTGATCCGACGACCAAAAAAAGGGAGAAAAGACAAAAAAAATTGGGACGACAGGGCAAATAAAAGACGGGATGCACATTATAATCTACGGTGCATTTCAGAGCCCACACAAGGGAGACTTTCCTTAACTTGTACATGAGACCAATTCAGTGCAGGGATTTTCAATGTATACACAATGTCCTGAATGAGTAACAACGTCAATGTATTCATGGCTGGAGGAAGCATTGGGTTTGTCGTAGTCATAGTAGGAGTGAGACATGCATTAGGAGGACAAACAATAGGAGAAAGTACACAGAAAATGAGATCAAAAAAAGTAAAGAGAAAGAGGGAGAGAGAGAGAGAATGTTTCTCTTCTGGACATTTTTGATGTTTTATTGTTGAGCAAACAGGGGATCCGTTTGTCATTCTCCTCTCGTCAAGTCAAAGTCACTAATTATTCCGAACAACCTGGAAACTTTGTGTTCCCCGCAAAAACTTCAAAGAGAAGTCTTGTATTTATTCTCTTTTCCCATTTCTATTCTCGCTCTTCTCTCTCTCTCTTCTAGCCTATACTTCTGTCTCTCCCACTTTCCCATCTAATCCCCTGATAAATGTATCTTCTATAACCCATTCTTTCATTTTCCTATCATCATTTCCCTCTTCTCTATCTGTCTCTCTCTCTATCTTGCTGTATCTCGAAAATTCTGTTTTATTCCCTTTTATGCATACATACGCACAAGGACAGAAAATTACATAGCCGTTCCAAAATATCTTTCCTAACATACTTTACACAACAACTTGAATTTATCAATCTTTTCGTTTCCTTTCTTCTTTCTCTCTCTTTCTCCCCCTCGATTGTATTTCTCTTTCTCTGTCTGATTTTCCTTCTCTTTCTCTCTCTTTCTCTCTGATTTTCTTTCTCTCTCATTTTCTCTCTTTCTCTCTCATTTTCTTTTTCTCTCTGATTTCCTCTGTCTTTCTCTCTCTCCTCTCTCATTTTCTCTGTGATTTCCCCCTCTGTCTCTCTCTTTTTCTCTCTCTGATTTCCCCTCTTTTTCTTCTCATTCATTTTCTCTCTGATTTCCCCTCTTTCTCTCCTCATTCATTTTCTCTCTGATTTTCTCTCTCTTTCTCTCTCTCTGATTTCCCCTCGTTTTCTCCACATTCATTTTCTCTCTGATTTCCCCTCGTTTTCTCCACATTCATTTTCTCTCTGATTTCCCCTCTCTTTTTCTCCTCATTCATTTTCTCTTTGATTTGCCCTCTCTTTCTCTCCTCATTCATTTTCTCTCTGATTTTCTTTCTCTTTCTCTCACTGATTTCCCCTCTCTTTTTCTCCTCATTCATTTTCTCTCTGATTTGCCCTCTCTTTCTCTCCTCATTCATTTTCTCTCTGATTTTCTCTCTTTCTCTCCTCATTCATTTTCTCTCTGATTTTCTTTCTCTTTCTCTCTCTGATTTCCCCTTTTTTTCTCTCGCTGATTTTCTCGCTCTTTCTCTCTATGATTTTCTCTCTTTCTCTGTCTCTTTTAGCAATAACCGTAGAAAACTTATATGACAAATGCTCAAGTACATCCATTACACAATGGCCTCTCTGAGGATCTCTTCACATATGCACTTCCACCAACTGATGTATCATTTAAAAATGTCTCATAGCACAAGAGTGTAGATGCAGATATGTGCCCATGTGCATACATATGTATGTATAAGGACAGTCTTTTTCTCATTACAATATACATAGGTATACATAGTACTACAAGCCACACACATGTTTGATATACTCTCCACACGGCCTGTCAAACGGAGTCTACACAAATAAGATAAATCTAGATACATTGTAATCATATTCCCTTACACTCAATCCCCTTTTCTTTCCCTGCCTTTCCTCCTGTTAAATATACATACTCTCTCTCTCTGTCTCTCCTCTTGATCTCTCTCTCTGAACAATTCCCCTTTGTCGAAACGGCTCTCTCTCTCCCTCCAATCATGTTGGATACATACAAGAATGACTACAAACCAACCCTTTTCTCTTCCCTTTTAGTAAATACACAATTAATCTGTAAACAATCTCTCATATAAGGATTTGATCCTCTATCCCGCTCTTCCCTTCCCCTCTTGTTTTTTCTCGTGGAAGCGTACGAACTTTATACACATACTTTCTCGACTTTTCCCAGATTTTGCCCATCTAATCAGATCGACACGGGGAAGTAATCAGTGAGGTGGAATTTTACTGGATTCACTCCTCTTTTTATTACTTTATTATTATCCTCATCCAACCTCCGCTCCCTCCCTTTTCTCCCCCCCACCCCGCCCTTTCCCTCTGCACTTTGTGAGAGGAGGGAGTGTGGCCAAATTCCATGTGGCCATTAGGGGATCAACAGTGATTAATAGGGGACTTATTCATAATTCCTTTGATCCCTAGTAATTATTACCATTGGATTAATTATTACAAAAATTCTGCCGGTTAATTTTTTCACCTTATTTATCTTTTGTACATACATATTTACATATGCATATGCATATAATGTTGCGGTTTCTGTATCGGTGTTTGCTGGCTTAAAATTGAGATTTGGACATTCAAAATACAAATTCAAACAATTTATAATTAAAAATTCGAATAATTTTAAATTAAAATTTCAAATTAAAAATTCAAGTAGTTTCAAATTCAAAATTTAAGTAGTTTCAAATTCAAAATTTAAATAATTCCAAATTCAAAATTTAAGTAGTTTCAAATTCAAAATTTAAATAGTTCCAAATTCAAAATTTAAATCGTTTAAAATTCAAAGTACAAATCCTTTCAAAAAATCGTTTCAAATTCAAAATACAAATAATTTCAAACAATCGTTTCAAATTCAAATTAAGAACAAAATAGAAAGCAATCTCGGTGAATTCATTAGGAAACAAATATTCGCAGAAAAAGTCAATAGCTACTTGCAGGGGATGAGAATATATTCCACAGCGTGTCGATATGTAAATGTGGGAAAATCATGTAAAGGAGCTGTCAATACATACATCAATTCCATTGATGATTACATTTTGGATTTTGAAACCATATCCCACCCTTTTCCACACTTTTTTTTACCCGTCTGTTGTACCGTATGATTTACTACGTAACAAATAATGATCCACATGAGCAACGGTCCCACGGAGGAATGTTGGGAGGTGTCACTGGGGTACCAACAGAAGCATGTACAATATAAATATATATTCCTAATGTATTCAATGCGGTAGGTTTCTCCATTAATCAACCTCTCCGGACCTACCTGCACACGCACCGTTCCAAATCCAAATGTCCCTTATGATACCCCGGGAATTTAAATATGCATGTATAAAATGTATGTGAAGCATACGTAAAGGAATAGACTATGTACAGATACATAATATACGCACATAAAAAATAGTGCTACCGGATGCATTTATAAGGGGAAATTGATACTTCTTTCTGCCTTTATATTTGCTATATGGTCGTACCCTTGGAATGGAAAAAAAGACTCAGTGGCTGGACACCTGCATGGTATTCTTCCAATACTAATTGTACTTTCTTATCCTTTCTTTTTTTGCTATTCAATGCCTCCATTGTTGAAGAGGAATAAGGAGGGTCTTCTACAGTTTTGAGTTGTCAATCACCCATTTCCTCCCTCCTCCACTTGTATTCTCAACAAATCAATTGAGTCCTCCATGAATTTACATAATATTATGCCTCCCACTCCACCATTACAACTCCCAATGTATTCAAATTCAAACACAATAATAGGCCAGCCAGTATCAGAAGTCCCCCAAGACAAATTAAATGTGAATAATATGAAAGGTGAAGAAGAATCAGCAGTCTCCCAACTGTCTCCGGTAGCTTCCTTCGTCGAAATTCTTTGAAAAAACTATGTCCTAACGTGGCACTTCTAATTCAACAACAACGGTACGTCCCAACAATGTAATTTTTTAATGGATACACATACTACGCCGAGATAACCAAAAAGACCAGGGAATTCAAAAGGAATCCGCCCAGCTTAAAAATTTTGATAATAAAAGGACCAAGAGATTAAAAAAAAACGGAGGCTGACAACCTCTTGAGTATTTTTTTTTTTTACAGAAGTGTCGGTATTACTAATACAGCTACTCTTTGTAGGCAGACAAAAAAAAAAGAAGCCATTCTTGTTATGCCTCTGTCATTACATTGGGGACACGTGAAAAAGGCACTGGTCACTATCTCATCCTCCCAATGCTTCCATTGTGCATTCACAGCACTACAGAGGTAAAAAAAAATAAAGATTTTTGTGTATGAGCATATTAATATTAATGGAATCTTACAAGAGGGGAAAATATCCTCCCAATCTAAATGTTTTTAGGTACATGCTGTAAAGGACCCAAAAATAAGACCTTCGGAGTATGTAAAGCATGTTTTCTTCTTGCTTATTTCAATCCAAAAAAAAAAAGCCAACGGACAACCAAGAAACAGCAATGTGATATGTCATATGTCCAAAAAGAAATAATAATGATGAGGATGTGACAATACGAGGATTTATTATGGAAGAGAGAGAGAAAAAAGGGAGGAAAAGAGAGAAACAGGGAGAAAAAGAGAGAAAAAGAGAGAAAAACAGGGAGAAAAAGAGAGAAAAACAGGGAGAAAAAGAGAGAAAAAGAGAGAAAAACAGGGAGAAAAAGAGAGAAAAAGAGAGAAAAACAGGGAGAAAACAGAGAGAAAAAGAGAGAACCAGAGAGAAAAACAGACGGAGAGAGAGAGAGAGAGTAGTTAAGTAACTCAGAAGTAAGAAGAATTGAAAAACTAAACAGTGAGAAGAAGGAGGAGGAATTAATTCGTTGTACAGACACAAAAAGATTGAGAGATGAAAAGATGTTGAAAATTAAATAATAAGAAAGAAAAAAAATAGACGATGCAAGTGTTGCATTTGTCACCCTGGCTATTAATAATAAGCCAGAAGACGAGAGGAAGAAAAAAAAATGAAGAAGGGACTCTTCAAACAATGCCTAAAACCTTCCGAATAGTTTTCTATACACACTTGCACAAAGCCCATTGTGACATTGGAATGTGGTCTTAGTATGCTCTCTGGCTATCACACGTTCTTTACTTGTGCTGTATTTACAGAAAGAGCAAGCGAGAGAAACAGAAAGACAGAGAGAGAGAGAGAGAGAGAGAGAGAGAGAGAGAGAGAGAAAGCTCCCCGACCATTCACATTTGATTCTCTTGAATAGATTGCAACATTACAAAGGACGATGAGAAGAATCAGCGTGATCACAGAGCGAGAGAGACAAGAGGAGGAACACACGCACCAACAAGAGTATTAAAAGAATAAAAATCCTTTTTACAAGTTTCATAAGGACGCAAGAGAAGGAAATTACTCGCAAACAATTCAATCCCCATCAACTCCCACCTAGGGCTTTAAGATATATGGATAAGGGTGTGCTGAAGTCATGAAGTTGCAATTAAAAATATGAGAGAAAAAAAAAATTAGGTTACATCCAATAAAGGAACATTTACTTGATCTCAATGTATGTAATTGTCCATTTAGCCCGTGCAAACTAAGGGCCGTGATATGAGCCCATTTATTCGAGAGATCCCACCGAAAACGTTACGTGTGCACAAGTTCAAGCGTATGTGAATTAAGAAATGGGAACAATTCAAGCTAGACACTCAATAATCCCTTCTCAAAGTGAACATCTGTATCTGCGAGGCATGATTGAAGAGCCATAAGAAAAACAATTGGGTATTAAAGAAGTATTTAACTTTTGTTCAGGACATTTTTTTTATTCTTGGTCAACAGACAAAAACAAAAATGATGTTGAAATGTCGTTTAAAATAAAAGAAGAAGAAGAAGAAGAGAGCGACAGAGAGATGAGTAACATTTTGGATTAAATTCACAATGTCGAGGGATGATTTACCCAACCAAATGACACTTTTTTTGTGACGTGCTTCAACAGTCACTTTCCCCATGAGTCTTGGACACAAAAGGAGAATTATACGTCCAAAACTAAAGTTATTATGAAATCATTCGAATTAAGTTAATAAATAAATAAATATGAGAGAAAAAATATGAGGGGAAAAAAAATAAATGCGAGGGAAAAAAATTGGGGTTTTTAATCAATAGCAAACTTCAACTTTGGGGCCTTACACTAGCATGAAAAAAAAATTGAGGGGGTAGATTGAGAAAGGGAGAAGAGGATCAGGCAACTTGTTCTTCATCAGATGGTGAACAAATAATAATAAGATGAGCTTTTCAAAGCCCTCATTCTGTCTCTCTCTCTATCTCTCGCTCTCTCTCTCCTTTTTTCTCTTAGGACACCAAGCTTTTGTGAAGGTCTCCAATTGAACAAGAAAAGAATCTTCTAATGGTGGACAATGGGCGACAAAAGGAATTATTTGATTAAAAGGGTTACAAGGAGAAGGGTTCAATGCGTTTGCTTTTCATTAGGACATCCACTTGATATCGTTATCGCACATTGTGCCCTTAATAGATTTCATTGTAATCCTATCCGCTCCCATATCCCCTGGACCCAGAGTCCTTTTTTCTTTCTTTAATCTATACTACACATACTGCTCCTTCCCGTCAACCTCATGTCCTTCCCTCCCCTCTGGTTCCTCTCTCTCTCTCTCTCTTCTTTTAATACACATATTTAAAAGCACTCGCACAGGGGAAAAAACATGGATGAGAGCCAAAAGGAAAAGAGAGGAAGAGAGAGAGAGAGAGAAGAAAATGGAAGGAAAAAACGAAACAAATGGGAGAGACAAAAGAGTCCATTTTGCCCCTTCTGTCTAGGCCAGGCACCAACAGACAATGACATGTCAGTGATAACTCTATGGGCCTAACAGCATTCCTCCACATGTATAATTATGTACTCATCCTTAGCATCTACACTCATTTTTCCAGGAAAAAGAATTCCCATCTCTTCCCGAACCTTCCCTTCTGGTATTGGACGATAGTAATACACCAACTCATTGCCGGGATTATCTTTAAAAAAATTCAATCAAAACAGGTTCCACCCAAAAAAAAAGGGAACTCAAAGCCAATTTGTACCCCAAAAAATTCAAAAGAAATCAATGGAATGTTGTAACTTGGCCAAGTACAATCATTACAGATTCATTTTTACCTGGAGAAATCTTGGATGTCAAAATGGATTGAGGATGTATATTTTTTTTTTTTACAGTTTTTAGCCATAAATGTTTAGAAAGAATGTGAGTAGATAGAAGAACAAATAAATAAAAGCATCAGAGAAAGTCAAATTTCCCTTCACCCAAAGGCGTGTTACATTCGGATCCAAAAGCATTCCTTAAAACATAAAAAAAAAAATACGAATAAGAAGCTTGGAAAAAGTGTACGCGCAATGTGCACACATTCTTGAAAAAAAGTAATCACCACTTCGTACAATTGTTACTGCACCTATTTTTTTTATTCAAAATCACACAAGTATTTAAGTAACCGGCAATTAGTCAGAAGGAAGAGAGGGGGATTATTGAGTCATTCCATAAGATATAATATTTCTTTTGTTGTGTATTGTTACATGACCATTAAAAAGAAGGTGAAGAGTTGGGGGGGGGAATGTTTTTCTATTATGTATCTGCCTCCTCCTCCTTATGTACATTGGCTGGAAGATAGGACAAGTGTTGATTGGGGAAAAACGTAGCCTCAGCGCTTGTTCAACAAGGGAAAAAAAGCCTTTTGAGAAACACTATTGTTATGATGATGGTAGTTGTTGATGATGATGACGATGAAGATGATGACAATGAGGAGGAGGAGGAGGAGGACGAGGTGGTGGAGGATGATTCCATCTTTTTATTGTATTCCATCTCCTCATCTCCCTCATTATGACGTCCTTTACTACAAGCGTACTACAAACTGGAGAAGATAACCTCCTGGGACATTTCTCTCTCTACTAATGGCTACACAATTTTCACAAAAGGACCTTTCGTCCTCCCAACGGGCGAAGCTGACGTTTTATTCAGCTACTGTTCAAACATTCCTTCCAGTGCGTTTGTCCCATATATGCTTTTGGATTTTTTTTTGGACCAAAATCCTCCCCATGCGGGTATTCCTTCCTTCTATTATTGCAAGACAATTTTGAACCGTCAAAAACCTAGTTTGACGTTAACTTCCATCCTTTAAGATGGTACATTCCCCCCCTTAATTTCTTCCATCACCAGAAAATGCTTAGTTTTTGTGACTAAAAGGGCCTTTTGCGGGTGAAAGGTCATCTTCCAAAATCCTTGAAGAGGGTTTTGAACCCTCAGAGAGTGTTAATGAAGGGGGTGGGGGTGATTTAGGAAATAAGTATAGTTCAAACATTCAAATCCTCACAATATTGGACACCCGTATCCCCGCCGTATTTTTAGCACCGTGCGAGTGACGTGATTGTCGTAACAATAACCACACCAAAAAATGTATCATTAACGAACTGGGAGGTGCTTTCTATTTCTGAGGTGTTATTATTAAGTGAAAAATATTAAGAGAAGGGCTTCCAAAGTAGGAAAGAGTAAAAAAAAAAATAACACACACACATATGGAACCAGAGATGCTGAGACATTTGTGCTGACATTACAATAAAAACATACACCCGCAGTGTTTACTAGACTCTCGGCTTTGTTTTAGTCATAAAATTTAGTTGGAACAGAAAGGGAAGGGAGGTGGCAAGAGGAAAGAAAGGAGTATTTAGAGAGAGACAGAGAAAAACGGAGAGAGAGAAACGGAAAGAGAGACACGCAGACAGAGGGACAGAGAGAAAAATACAGTCCAGAGAGAATCAGAGAGAAACTGGGAGAACGAGAGAGAGAAAGAGAGAGAAAGAGAGACAGAGAGAGAGAGAGAAATAGAGACAGAGAGAGAAAGAAATCGAGACAGAGCGAGAGAGAGAGAGAAAGGGAGACGAGGAACTGATAGGCCATTGAGGTTTGCAAAGGCAAGCAATACCACACGGCGAGGACTTCCTCTCTGGTTCACATAAATGTTGAGCATATTTATGATGCGAAATACCAACTTTTGACACAACAGTCAAGATGATTTAGAAAAGAAAAGATTTTTCACAATCATAATCACACTCACACTGACAGGGACCGAGGCGTAGGACAGAACTCCCAACTGCCTCGTTGTAAATATAGGAGTTTGAGAGGATGAGAGAGAGAAAAAAAACTATATTACCACCGGGGCGCGGTTAACAGAGAAGAGGGAGATAACAAAAATTATGGAAATAGCCAAGCACTAAGGAAGGAAGGAGGGAAAGAAAACATTTCTTTTTATTTATTCGATGCAAAACAGATGTTAGTTTTAGGAAAAGAAAGACGAAAGAGAGAGAGAGAGAAAGAGGAGAAAGAAACTTTTTAGAACCTGTTGAGGTTGGCAGAGAGTAAGTCCCAAATGTGTGGTTCTTATTATAATAGCTATAAGTGCAAACAAAAAAGATTCACCCAACTCTCTCCTCTCCCCCTTGTAATACTCATTGGAGTCTGCTGAGACACTGGGGGAAGAAGGAACAAAGAGGAATTAATAATGACAAGTTTGTTCCATTAAAAATGAATGAGCAGAATGATCAAGAACGGAGATAAGGACGGAGCCCCATACCTCATCTCATCCTTTTAGTACTCACAACCACCGAGCCTGGAAAATGATTGTAATGCATCAAAAAGAGGAAATACAATGACAATCACTTGGTTCCCGAGGATGCTCCTCTTCCTAACCGTGTAATGACAATTGTTTCATCCCCGGGAAAAGAATAAAAAAAAGGCATTGGGAGTCACCCTCCAGCAAATCTGTCCCTTTATCCTCCTGTGGAAAAAAAATCCAAAAGGAACTCTCAATGTGAGTAAATAAATGGGTAGCCCTGTTTATAACGTGTGGTTACCGGGGGCAGACCCTTTAATGTATGGAATGATACATCTTTTATAGGGCATAGATGCGAGTAAAATGGTAATAAAAGCCAGGATGATAATGCATGTGAGAACCAGAGATATCCATCTAGTTAGGATGCAAAAGGAGAAATCTGGATCCAAAGGAAGGGACACCAAAAATATTAAACTTAAAAAAAAAAGATGCAAGAGAACCATGTTGCTCGTGAAAAAGGAAACAGTGAAGAGAGAGAGAGAGAGAGAGGAGGGAAGACAACAAAAGGAGTTGAGAAACATTTTGTTGGTCTCAAAGTGGCAGAACAATTGAGGTAGGGGGCAAAAGACAACACAAGTAGCAAAGGAATGAACAAAAAGAGTCCTGGTACACATATAGTCACAGTATTTTAGGAAGAAAACAAATTCGGTAACACAACAAAAGGGATGGAGCTTCGTATTATTAGTATACGGCGTGCGTAGCATCAAGTCGGTGAAACGCAATCATAATTCTACGGGAGAAGGACTCAATCTTCTTCTCTCTCTTTTTCCACATCTCTCTCTCTTTCTCTCTCTCTCTCTTTCTTTCTCTTTGTTTCTCTTTCTTTTTATCTCTCATTCTCTCTCTCTTTCTCTTTGTTTCTCTTTCTTTTTATCTCTCATTCTCTCTCTCTCTTTCTCTTTGTTTCTCTTTCT
>JAQGBT010004437.1:0-16568 GCA_034698585.1 Disparrhopalites patrizii
TTGCAGTTGGTCGTTCTCTGGCGCGAGTTTGAATTTCGCGCCAAAAATAATTGGATGTTTGCATGACCTCAGGGTGAATAGTGCAGAATTCAAAAAATAATATTTGTACATACGTTGTGCTTGCACGGAGCGATTGTCACCTTTAGAACAAATGTCACCGTTAGGCGGACTGACCCTATAGCGCTAATTAAGGATTTGTCGCTAATGAAACTGATATGGCGCTAATTAAATATATGGCGCTACGTAAACTGATATGGCGCTAATTAAACTGATATGGCGCCAATGAAACTGATCTGGCGCTAATTCAACTGATCTGTCGCTGATTCAACTGATCTGTCGCTGATTCAACTGATATGGCGCTAATTAAACTAATATGGCGCTAATTCAACGTATATGGCGGCAATGAAACTAATATGGCACTAATTCAACCAATTGCAATGAAAGTTTTAAAATAAGTTCTAGCGATCTCAAAATTTGGTATTGAGGAAATTTTGCCAAAATTACCAACATTATTTTGTTCCAGTGAATGCAATGAAACTAGAGCCATCGTCAACTTTCGGGTGCAGCTCCATTTATACAAGTGCCTCCAGTTGATCGGGAATATGTTGCGGGTGGCCATCACCGAGATCTTGATCTTCCTTGTGGCCGCCGTTTTTGTGATGCTCTGCATTGCTGGCTTTGCCTGCGTGAAACTGATGCAGGTCGTCCCCTTCCCCGTCAACTTGAGCTTCCCCATCCTCCTAGTTGTTCTGGGGGTCTTTGCTTTCCTGGCACATTACCAGGGCAGTCATTTGGAGATGTCCGTCGCCGTCATGATCTATTCCTGGAAATGGAGTTCTGGGGCGTTCACGGACGCATCCAGATCCACACGGGCATGTCTGCCTTTGTCCATGCAAGTGGGCAACTTTTACGAGTTGAGTCAAACGACCACCCTCACCTTCTTCAAGCTGGTCGTGGATGGAACGATTACCCTAATTTTATTGACATACTAAACAATCTCCATAGAATGGTAATAACTCTGCTTTCGCAACAATGCAGATTTAAATGTTCTCCTTAAAAAACAATGTGTTTAACTCGAACCGTGCAAAATGGGGAAGAGTGAGGAATGATGCGCCTTGATAATTTTTCAGAAGGAAATTTATTCCTGCAAGTTTTACTCTCGTATACATTGACGTTTGAATTATTAAAAACTATGTAGATTTGTGAAAAATTTAGATTCTAAATCTTCGATTTACGTACGATTCAAAATACAATTTAGCTTCCTTTTATAATGCAATTTCTTCAGGGGCTTGAAGCAAGCTGTTGAAGAAAGAATTTGAATGGAATCTTCCACCGCGTAAATACTATCACACTTCCCATACTTACACTGACAGGGCTATACGAATTACCGAGGAAACCGAAATTCTAAACAGAAGACCGTCTCATGTAAAAGATGTGCAGACTCCATGATTTACAATGCATTAAGTGCTTGATCCAAATCCCGAGTAAGATCCTCGGCGGATTCCAGGCCCACGGACAATCTCACCATGTTGTCACTGATGCTAAATTTCTTCTTCAACGCTGGATCTAGCTCCGCATGAGTTTGCAAACTCCTGCAAAAAAATGCATTTCGCTAGTTTCTCAGTACATTCCGGCAGCCTCATACGACCAGAATACATAGAAACCCAAAAATGTGCATATGTATGTATGTATATATAAAGGATATCCAAGAAACGATATACCCATCCCCTAAACAATATGGTCCAGCTACGTCAAGCAATTGCAAAGGCATGTTCCTATACAGAATTGTATTGCGGATCTAGAAAAAAATGTTTATCCCGATCCGACCACAATTACGGAAGTTATGGCAGTTTTTCAAAAAAAAGTTAAAAAAAACTCAATTTTTGGCCAGCAAGATTTTTTGCTTCCGTCTTCAAAAATAAAAATGTTCTGTTTCTGCACTCACACAAAGCCGGGAAAGCGTGAATCCTGAGCAGAATTTTATTGCGGATCTGGGCAAAGATCCACATTTAGAACAAACAAGATATCACAAACAAGTTATGACGATTTTCCTGTGCCAAGTTCAAAAAATTAAAATGTTCGAAAAATCTAGTTTCTTTATTTTATTTTTAAAAATGCACGTTTCTCATACAAAATTGTATTGTGAATCCCGCAAATTAAATTTTATTCAGATCGGATCAAAATTACGGAAGTTATAGCGGTTTGAGGAGTTTAGAATAACTCTCCCAAGTTAAGAAGAAAGGAAGTTATGCATTTTTAGACTATTTTTTTGAGAAACCGCCATAACTTCCGTAATTTTGGTCGGCTCTGGATAAAATTTATGTTTCTGGATTTGCAATACCATTTTGTATCAGAAACATGCATTTTTAAAAATAAAATAAAAACAACTAGATTTTTCAAAAAATTTCATTTCTTGAACTTGCCGCGGAAAAATTGCCATAACTTGGATCAATTCGAGTTTGAACATAATGGACTTTTGTTTTTAGATTCGCAATAAAATTCTGCTAAGAAAACACGCTTGCCTAATTTCGTAAGGCTGGAGAAACATTAAAAGCTTTGTCCCTAAAGACAAAAGGAAAAAATAAATTTCGTCGAAAATTTAAATTTTTTATAATTTTTGAAAAAATCGCCATAACTCGGCCATTATTGGTCGGATCGGGATGAAATTTTTTTCATAGATCCACAATAAGATTCCGCATGGGAAACATGCTTTGCCTATTTTGCAGCATTGTTGCATCATATTGGTTATGGGGGTATATCGCTTCTTGGCACCCTGTATATATAAGCTTGTATTGTACTATATCGGGTCAAGTGGAAAAATCCCTATAAATAGCTAATATGGCGAATAAAATCATGAAAACTTGAAAGAATAAATTTCCTTAACATGAATTGATCACTTACGGAGCACAGGCGAGGCTCTCGGGTCCTCCAAGACTGAACATGCGTTGAAAGACCTTCAAATGCCGGAGGAAATCCCGAGCCTTCCCATCCTTGATGTAGAAGCAGATGAGGCCGGAATGCCCGGAAGCTTGTTGCTGAGCCAACGCCCTCTCCGGATGCGAGGGCAGACCGGGGTGTAACACTTTTTCAACTCGCGGGTGATTTTCCAGGAATCGGGCCACTTTTAGCCCATTCTCCATATGAAGGGTCATTCGGACGTGGAGTGTCTTGAGGCCTCTCAGGGCCAAGTAGCAATCGAAGGGGGATGGCACCATCCCGAAATCTGAGTGAAATATTGAAACATGACACATTTATGACGAATTTATGACAAATTTATGACAAAATGGCAAATTTATGCCTCTAAAATTTTCTTCCACAAAGTGCATTATTTGGTATTGCTATTTCCCACTTTTGATTTTAGTTTTTTTTAGAACAACAAGTAAGCATTCGCAGTAATTGCGGGAGAAATGACGAACTCGTATTTAAAAATATAGTTTATACATTTATACATTTATGTGTTGAATCAACTCACAATATTGCGAAGCCTCCAGCGTGTTCGCCAAGTCCTCCCGATTCGCCACGACGGATCCCATGAGGACATCGGAATGACCGTTGGCGTACTTGCTCATCGACATCATGCTCAAGTCAGCTCCCAAATCCAAAGGTTTCTGATGAAACATAACCAAACATTGCGTATTGTAATATTTAATATTATCGCATGCTCGATATGAAAGTAGTTTGTTCACTATACTATGTACAGGGTACCAACTAACGATTATACCCCCCCTTAGCACCATGATCTAGCAATGCTGCAAAATGGCAATGGGAGAAATCTAATGTAGAATTTTATTGTGCATGTATAGATAAAAATTTTGTTTTCAAATCCCACCACAATTACGAAAGTTATGGGCGTTTTTCAAAAAAAATAAAAATCTCTGATCTCTCTAAAACCTTAAATTTTTAAACGTTTTTTGAAAAACCGCCATAACTTCCGTAATTTTGGTCCAATATGGATAAAGTTTATTTTAATGGATTCGCAATACAATTTTGTATCAGAAACATGCATTTTTAAAAATAAAATAAAAAAAACTAGATTTTTAGATAATTTTAATTTGTTGAGCTTGGTGCTGGAAAATCGTCTTAACTTTGTGATTTCTGGTTTGATTTAAAGGTGGATTTTTCCCCAGATCCGCAATAAAATTCTGCTCAGGATTCACGCTTGTTCTGCTTTGTGTGATTGGACAAACTGAACATTTTTATTTTTGAAGGCGGAAAAAAAAATTTAGCAGGCCAAAAATGGAATTGCTTGAACTTTTTTTGAAAAACGGTCATAAATTTTGTATGTGTGGTCGGATTTTCAAACTAAAATTTGTTTCTGCATGCACAATAAAATTCTACATTAGATTTCTCCTATTGCCATTTTGCAGCGATCATGGTGCTGGGAGGTATATCGTTAGTTGCTACCGGAGTATGTATATTATGTAAATGAATTAACTTGCGTGTTATAATTATTATGTGCATACGTACACAGGCAAATTAATTACTCGCAAATTTAGCAATGTTACTTGGAAGTAAGACGTGAGGAAGGTGTTATCCACCGCCACGAGGATATCCTTGGAATACTCCTTCACCAATCTCACCGTCCGGGCAATGTCCACGATTTTGAGGGTGGGATTCGTTGGCGTCTCAATCCACACCAGCTGTCCAACGGTGATAAGCAGGATTTATTTCCATATAGGATTAATACAGAGTTTAAAAACGTATAATATCGACCAATTGCTATGAAATTTTGGGCGTGCGCATAGATATAATTACATATCGGTATTGCACGTCAAAGGACATCCATTACCTTTGTATTTGGCTTCAAAAGGTCCGCCAAGGACGTGCAACCCTCCCGCCAATCCGCGTTAGTCACGGTGATCCCGAATTTCTTCTCAAATTTCCGGAAGATCTGATTTGTCCCAATGAACAAGTCCTCGAAGGCGATGACGTCGTCCCCGGATTTCAGAAAGGACAGCACGACCCCGGTGATGGCTGACACTCCGGCGGGAAAGACGAAGCCTGCATTATTTAATAATTTTATGACACACCCCTAGAATTATCGTTTAGAGTATAATGGCGTAATATACATAGACCGTATGCGTGCCGAAAAACGCAACCGACTCTACCGCTTATAGCTTCTCTGTAGCCAGGCGTAGACATACGAGCACTAGCTTGTTGGAATGCTAAGAAGTCAAGCTTTCGGAATTGATAAGTATTTTTATTCAAATACTTTCCGTTAAAACATTATTACATGTGAAACGCGCGAAAAAATTTGCATGCTAAACAAATGGGGGTTGACAAATCAAAAAAATAGCGGTAGTCATTACAAATATTTAATATATTAGTTATAAATATTATAATACATATTCGAGTATGGGAAAATAGCCGCATGAAGATTTTTTCACAGATTAATATACGAATACGCCGTCATGCACAACCCGTGGAGTAGTGCGTCAAAGAAATTTTGGTAAATAATCTCCCAAAAGGACGACGATATTGTTTAGTCTAGGCTCGTTATTCTCGCGAAATATTTTTTCACTGTTAATTTTGCAAGTTTTACATTAACCTTGTCAGCAAACGATCTGAATAATTAAAATTTATTACAAGTACTTACATTTAATATTATTATTTCTGATTGGAAACTAAAATTTTCCGGAGTAAAATGTCCCGATAGTAGTTCAACTCTGCGGCTCGTAAAAAGTTTGAACAAGAAAGATCCATGAAAAACTAGAAGAAACATAGTGATTTTAATTGTGTCCTAAAAATATCGGCAAAATTAACATTGCACATAAAGAAAATCCTCGAATTTAATGTAATGTCATTAACGATGTGTTTTGGATATATTAACTCCCATATGTTAACATGTAATTTTTTTTGCGCGTTTCACGCGTCATAATTTTTAAACGGAACCGATTTGAATAAAAATACTTCTCAATTCTGAAAGCCTGACTCCTTAACATTCCATTGAGCTAGTGCTCGTTTGTCTACGCCATTTTGTCGAGACGTTAAAAGCGGTAGAGTCGGTTGCGTTTTTCGGCGCGCATACGGTATGTGTAATATTGGCCTAAATTTTGATTGACTACAATTTAATTTTGAATCGCACCATATTTTCCATTTTCCAATGCCGCCAAGGTTTTCCCCAATGCTGTACGAGTGGGATTGCCTTCCCTGGTATAGTGGTAGCCCTAAATGAATAAGCAAAATTTCTGCGTTTTGTAAACAAAATTAGGCAAATTCACACATATATATATATATATATATATATATATACATATGTACAATAACACAGTGAACGATTTGTTGGCAAAATTTGCATATCTAGTATGCATTATTATTTCCTCTGAAATAAACTGAAAATCAAGGAATGACATCAGAAAAAATATGAATTATAATTCGAATTAAAATACGTGTTTTTCCTAGTTATGAATACTTTAAATTTCCGATATTTAAAATATAAATTTGAATTCCAATCAAATACTCATATGAATACATCAAATACTTTTCGAATACTTTAACAAATTTATTTGTGATGCAATCTGGGATAATTTGTAGCTTAAAATAAACGCAAAATCAGTACACAAAACTATATATGAATTTCGCAACTCTGATTTTGCAAAAATCGATGCTTTTACGGACGAAATAGTTACATTACTGCCAATTGAAAAACTCATCGTTACAATACCTTGATTTTACAAAAACAAAAAAACTTGCCCAAAAGCGGGAATTAGCAACGTAATGAAGGAATTTATGAATTCAAACAAAGTTTGGAATTCAAATGTCAACTTTTAAATACGAATTTGAATTTCTAATGTATTTGTAATTTTAAATTCCAATTAAAATATATTTCTGACAAAAATATGGGTTCTAATTCCGATTAAAATACTGCAAAATATGAATATAATTACGATTTGAATTCCAATACTAATTTGGTTGTCATACCTTGCAGTGAAAAGATATGAACTTTGAAAAAATTAACCTCCACAAATGGACAAGCTACACCCATGTATTTTGTACTTGTATGGCTGTATTCATACCTGGATCTTTTCCGCATCCTTCTGGAGGTAAATGGCTGACATCATAATGGGAGGAACAGCCTCGCCCCAGCCAGCGTCCACCTCCGCATCATAGCCGCTGTGAATGGCCCGGGAGCCATAATTTGCGTCCAAAGGCTTCCAGCCACCGTCGGCTGAGTCGTTTACTCCGTTTTGGTCACTATTTCCGTTTGAAAGTGAAGACATTTTCCAGGATTTTTTTGGGGCACAAAAATGAAATGTGATACCGCACAAAGCTGAGGGCGAATGACGAAAACATATTGGTTCTGTTTCCTTAATATAATGTACGGCAGTTCTATAACCTTGAAATTGACATTGGATGGCAAAATAATTTGATGGGCATTACTTGTCGGGATTAATAGGAAAAAACAGATGCGGCAATACTTTTATTAGTATCTATTTTCCCATATTCATCTTTAGTTCATTCGATGCATGCGAACATTTTAATTATGATTTTGAATTTTTGAACATCACTGTTAGCTTGAATAAGTGTTACTTATTGTTTGTCATCTCATATAGAATTTAATGCTTGGTCCAAATCCTGTAGCAGATCTTCCACAGATTCCAGTCCCACAGAAAGTCGTATGAGATTGTCCGTAATATGAAGTCTTTCCTTTAAGTCCGCCGGCAATCCCGCGTGCGTCTGTAAGCTCCTGTATAGAAGGATTATAAATAGTAATCCTATTTAAATTAATGTATAAGTATCTATTAATGTATAAGTATTACTCTGTATAAGTATCTAATCCTATATAAATATCCTAGTTTTACGTTCGTATTGAACGAGTTAGGGGAAGTTCAAAATTCCCAAGAACTTACGGCGCGGAAGCCAAACTTTCCGGGGCCCCTAGGCTAACCATCTTTTGGAAGATTTTGAGTTTTTGGAGGAAATCCTTTGCCGTCGCATCCTTGAGGTAAAAGGCGAGCAAGCCGGAATGTCCAGAAGCTTGCTTCTTGGCCAAAAGGTGATCTGGATGTGAAGAAAGTCCTGGGTGGAGGACACTTTCCACGCGAGAGTGCGCCTCCAGGAATTGGGCGACTCTCATCCCGTTTTCCATGTGCAGGGGCATGCGCACGTGCAAGGTCTTGAGGCCCCTCAGGGCCAAATAGCAGTCAAATGGAGACGGAACCAGGCCCAATTCTATACACACAAAATTTTATTATGCACCTTATTCTATTCTCTTAACAAATTTTTTTAAAGTAACAGCCACAAAACTGCACTATTAAATCCGGGCAAGAACGATGATGGCAAAACAACAAAGAGTCAACAATGGCCTCATAAATTACGGATTTGGTTAGCCTGTATTTTCTGGGCCAAATCTTCCCGGTTCGTCGTCACGGCGCCCATGAGGACGTCGGAATGTCCGTTCATGTATTTGGTGACGGAGTACACGCTCAGATCCGCTCCCAACTCCAGAGGGCGCTGCGTACATAGGAGGACAACGTAAATTTAGCATTATAAATACAAGAAAAATTAAAAATGAGTGTCATGTGGAAACTGTATTTGTTTGGAAAATATTTGGCGCTGACTTGGTAAAATGATGTCAGGAAGGTATTATCCACAGCCACAATGATGTCCTTGGAGTACTCTCGGGCAGCTTTCACTACCTGAGCGATGTCAATAATTTTCAAAGTGGGGTTCGTCGGGGATTCAATCCAAATCATCTGAAATTCAGGCCAAGGCAGATTTTCAAATTCAGTCACTATATAGCAATTTTTTAAAATAAATTAATACGCCATTGCCAGCCGATACTATAATAGCTTACCTTCGTTTTGGGGCTCAATACATCCTTCACCGAAGTTATGGACCCTTCGCGAAAGTCGGCAAAATTTGTTTTGATCCCGAATGAGTCCTGGAATTTCTGGAGGACGAGGCCCGAGCCCAAGAAGATGTCATCGAAAGACAGGACTTCGTCGCCGGACTTTAAAGTGGATAGGACACTGGCTATGGCGCTCACGCCGGCGGAAAATGCGAATCCTGTAAGCAAAATTCAGGGAGATAAATTGTGATTACTTTATTGTTAAATCTAACAGCATACTGATTTCCATATAGACAGACACTGAATGACTGCCCAAAACATTTAGAGAAGCCTTTTCTCGTACCATATTCTGCCTTATCCAGAACAGCGAATGTTTTCTGCAAGGCTTCCCGGCTGGGATTTCCACATCGGGAATAAAAGTAGCCCTAATAAAACCAAAACAAATATTTATTTTTATTATTCCTACTAAATACATACATTAAAAGGATAAATGAGAGAACCATGAAATAGTTACCCACCCGAGTCACGACGTCCGGCGTATCCTGGACGTTGATCGTTGCCAGGGAGATGGGAGGGACCACCTGGCCAAAAGTGTCCGCTTTAGGATCATAGCCCCCGTGAATGGCGGCTGTGGCAAAGGACGAGTCCGCCGGAGCCCAGCCTTGTCTCCAGTCCTCCAAATCTTTCCCTGCTTTGTCGCTATAATATCGGAGAGATGCAAGTATCACCCTAGAATGTTTTGGGGAGAAATGAGTCGCAAAGAGATTTCGGGATAAAATCATGATTTTTTGGGGTAAGTTAAAATTTTAAATTCAATTCAATTGTAAGTCAATTCAAGGAAGAAAAAGAAAGAAACTGGAGTGCAGGAAAAAGTATTTAACTCGGGAAGTGTCAGGTATAGAATCGTCCATTCCTCTTTGGTTTATTGGGAGTTTACTGCAATTCTGACTTCAATTTGGGATGACATTAGACAGTATACTAAGGTGAAGGGGAGTAATCACCTATTAACGATTGCTTTTAACCGATAGCAAGTACCTAATTAACTATTACTAATGACCTTGTTTAAGTATGCAATATCGATTCAAACATAATTAGTATAGGCGTATCTTATACGTGCTTATATACGTGATAATATGAGTGTATGTACGTATGTATTCATTATTCCCAATCGTTGGGAGATAATGCTCACTTCATCTGTCCTGGAGAGTTCAAACACACAAGAAGAACATAAGTGGCTGGATGATTTGGAGGACTTATTGTTAGATAGCACAAGCACCCAAAATCTTTTAACGAATCTTTGATGGATGGATCGTTTCCACCTTTCCACTACATCATACACAATGGTCTTGCTCTGTATTACATCCTTAGCAAATGTAATTTTGGAAGTGCAATAAGAGTACATTTGAGTGTTTAAAAATATATTCCTGATTTTAAAGCAAATATGCCTACCTACTCCACTTTACAGGTAAATATAAACAACAGACGCTGGAACGTTTCCAATCTTTGAAGCTCCGAACTGTCATATATAGTAATATGTAATTATGTAATAATAATATACATTTGCGAACATGAGTGAACATCTGCGGGATATGTATACAAATTATAACTGCAAAAAAAAAAAACGAAAAATCAATCATGTTCAATAAACTTCAGTCAGCTTTTTTACGCAGTATAACATTTTTTGTATTTTTTGATCAAAACAACAATTTTAAGTTTTATTGAAGAAAAAATTTATGATTGTATTTCAACTGGGAAAATAGCTTACAACTTCCTGTAACTTGTATGTTACATATAATTATATTTATGTGGATGTATGTACATATAAATATGTATATACCCCCAAATTTATTTAAAGCTTTAGAAAATACCACATTTGAGAAACTCGCAATAAATTTTAAAAAGGAATGCTTTTCAAAGATTATCAAATTAGGAATACATGCGTGTTATTGTCTTAAATTTGCTTGGCAGATTCCATCTTAGGAGTCATGGAAAGGTAGAGCATAACTGTTTCTACACAATAAAGGTGTACCTAGACTATATGCATGCTCAAAACCAGGAAAGGGAAGCTCTGGAGCTCAGCAGGCGTTCAAGGCTTGATTCAGATCATTCACTAGATCTTGCTCGGATTCCAAACCAACCGAGAGTCGAATGAAATTGTCCGTGATTCCCAATTTGGCGCGCAACTCCGGAGGAACAGAAGCGTGTGTCATAGTAGATCTGGAATCAAGAAATATCTTTGTGTTAGGGGCGAACTTTGTCCTAATTTATCCATGCTTATACAAAATTAATTTTTCTCCAGAAGCTATAGCTATAATATATATATATAATATATATATTAGTACTGGAAGGGAGAAGCTATACTTACGGGAGTTCTGCCAAACTCTCATATCCCCCCAAGCTCTCAGCAAGCTTGAAAACTTTGAGTTTCTTCAACAACTCTGACGCATTCCCTGCTCCCTCCTTAATATAGAAAGAAATCAAGCCGGAATGGCCCGAGGATTGTTTTAATGCCAAAGCATGTTGGGGATGAGAAGCAAGACCAGGATGCAAAACTTTCTCCACTTTTGGATGAGCCTCCAGGAATTTGGAAACTTTCAACGCATTCTTCATGTGCAGCGGCATACGAATGTGGAGTGTCTTCAGACTTCTAATAACCAGGTAGCAATCAAAAGGAGAAGGCACTGCGCCCAACGCTACAATTTCAAAAACATATTGCAAATACATAAAACATCATCACACCACATTGAAATATATTTTTGCGTTTACGAAACCAATAACATTTACAAAGAAGTAGATTCTACAAAACATTTATTGTATTTTTTGTTTACAGCAAAAACTAGTATCTTACAGTTTTGCAAGAAGGCAATTTTATCCCGTAAATCTTCCCTATTCGTGATAACAGCCCCCATGAGGACATCCGAATGACCATTGCCATATTTCGTCAGGGAGTACATACTCAGATCTGCGCCCAGGGTTAAAGGTTGCTAAATATAAATCATACCAAGTGTCAACACATGTTTTACATAAATCAATTCGAAACGTACACCAGTAAGTACTTGGTAAATAACTATCTGTTCCAAGAATTTAATTTAAAACAGAGAAACGTTGGCTTTTCTTTTCATTAGGCTTAATCAATTTAACGTTTAATAAAAGATACACAACACATATTCATACTAGTGACATGATGACATGGTGACAGACTGTAACATCCAGACACATACCCACGTGTTCTTTCTTTTGCAATGTGTCATAGAATTCAAAAAGTTTGTCACACCAGAGGTTTTGATTTTTGATACTCACATTACAAATAATTAATACTGAAGGTTAGAATAATCAGTTGTATTGCACACGTACACAAAGAGCTATTTTATGACGACTTTTTCACCACACCGAAGTGACAATGATCAAGTAACCCCATGATGAAATATGACCTCAACGTTTTCTCAAATACAAGTGATAGACATGTCATCAGGATCATCATGACACGATCTTGTAGAATCTGACATATTAAACCCTGATGAAAAGTTACACGCTACACTGGGAGTGTGAGATGAACAACCAGATACATAATTTCATTTGGTGCATATGTATTTGGTATCTTCCTTTATTAACAGAAGAGGGGCTTACTTGGTAGTACGCGGATAAAAACGTATTATCCACAGCAACGACAATGTCCTTGGAATACTTCCTCACGATTTCCACGCACTTTTGAATGTCAGTAATCTTCAACGTGGGGTTGGAAGGAGACTCAATCCATACAAGCTGGAACGATAAAAAAAAATGCCTTAATTATGCATTGTTCATGACAAGTGACAGTAAATAATTGAACTCAATTACAAACCCAGACGTATAGAAAAAGTTCAATGGGTTAAACAAACTCACTTTTGTATTAGGCTTCAAAGCTCCTTCCAGTGCCGTGACATCCGTGGAAAAATCAACGAATTCCGGAAGAATCCCAAACATTTTCGCAAACTGACGGAAGAGTCGTCCAGTTCCTCCATAAACATCGTCAATGACAACGACTCCGTCCCCGCTCTGGAACATGGAAATGATGTTCGTGGTAGCCGCTAAGCCCGAAGAGAAAGCGAAAGCTGCGAAAGATAAATCCCGGGAAACATTAAAGGATCATATGAGACAACATTTGGATTTAGATTCAGCTTTCAGCTGTTTGTAAAATGTTATTTTAAATTTTAATGCAACTAGAATATTCTCGAACAAAACATGATGAAATTGACACTGACATACCATATTTCCCCTTGTCCAGCGCTGCCAGCGTTTTTTCCAGAACCGTCCTGGTCGGATTCCCACTTCGGGTGTATTCGTAACCCTATAAAAAGTCAGAATTGAATGTCATTTGCAATCCAAACGTTCGATTTGATTAAATTTTAAGCAAAATACATGAATATTATACAAATTAATTAATAATGAAATTAATGAATAAATTATTTACCCTATGCTGAGCCGGTGCATCCTGGAAGAAGGTTGTCGACAGAGAAATGGAGGGAACGACCTGGCCGTGGGGGTCAGATTCGGGGTCATGGCCACTATGAATGGCCGTCGTACCAAAGGTCGGGTCAACCGGGAGCCAGCCCTGTTCTTCAGATAATCCATTGGAAGTCATGATGAAACCTTTTAATAAGGAAAATGTAACGATTCACCTTACTAACAACAAAAATTAACGGGTTTATCTAATTTTTTTATACCGTAATAATTCATATTTAATTTATAATAAGCGAAAACAATCAGTGATACAGGAAGAAAATTAATTTTTATCACTTTTTTGAGAGAAAATCAATTTATGTCACTTTTTTGAGAGAAAATCAATTTATGTCACTTTTTTGAGAGAAAATCAATTTATATTACTTTTTTGTGAGAAAATTAAATTCTTATAACTTTTTGTGTGAGAAAATCAATTTTTATCACTTTTTGGGGAGAAAATCAAATTTTATCACTTTTTGGTGTGAGAAAATCAATTCTTATCAATTTTTGGGGAGAAAATCAAATTTTATCACTTTTTAGTGTGAGAAAATCTCGGAAATTTTTGTTTTTTTCCACGGAGAAGCACGTTTTTCTGCCTTCCTGATTTTTCCACTTATAACAATAAAAAAATTTAAAATACGCGGGCAGAAAGTGTTTCCACGAGGTTTTTTTTCGTTTTACCTTTTTCTTTATGAGTGGTATAAAACGAGAAAATGAAGAAAATTTTCTGGAGAAACTGGAGAATTGTGGATTTTTGCAGGTCGAAAAGAGGGAGAAGCTCCAGAGAAAATGATATTGCCGCCTGAACGCCCTAAGCTCGACTGAAGCTAAAAAGCCTTTTTAAATGTCTAATATAATTTAAAAATCCGCAACTGACTTTTTGTTCAAAGACGAACAAAATGCATTCTATACAGCCATAATTCGACAATCCGCAATTATCTCAATTAATTGTAGTCAGCTTTCGCTGCGTACGATTTAATGCCGAATAAGCCTTCGCCTTCACTATAAAAAAGATAAAAAAACGTTCATTTGATACATGAGAAATGGTGATGATAAAAGGGCAAAACCCATAAAAAACGTTTTTATTAAAAAAATTAAACGTCTGCATGTATGCATCCTCCATCCGAACAAGTTCAAGCTCGTACTGAACTTTAATATTACCTCCCTGTTTTTCTCTCTTTCGTCTATCTTTTTTGTACAATAGAGACGAAAGAGAGAACAAAGAGAGACGAAAGAGAGATGAAAAAGAGAGACGAAAGAGAGGAATTTTCCGGTAAATTGCTATATACATTTTCAAAAATATTACAATATGTACACATTTTCAGAAAAATAGTATACTTTTCAGGAAACTTGCAATACAAATTTTCAGGAAACTTGCAATACAAATTTTCAGGAAACTTGCAATGCAAATTTTCAGGAAACTTGCAATACAAATTTTCAGGAAACTTGCAATACAAATTTTCAGGAAACTTGCAATACAAATTTTCAGGAAACCTGCAATACAAATTTTCAGGAAACTTGCAATACAAATTTTCAGGAAACTTGCAACACAAATTTTCAGGAAACTTGCACTACATATTTTCAGGGTTACGACAACCAATGTTTACGCAAAAAAAAATCAAATTTTCATAGTGAAGCGAGTTACAGAGTAAATGATGTTTAATTTGCACAATAATATTTGCTGGGCAATCATCTTCAAAGGTTTTGAAAAACAAGGTATTGTAGATTACACAGAATTTTGTGGGATTACGGATTATTCTTATTTTATTTTCTGGATTGCGGATTACAAGTGAAATTTAACGTAGCCCAGGGACTACCGATTACGGATTACACTCAAATTATTTTATATATTCTGGATTACGGATTCGAATTACTGTAATACGCTTTGCATTGTCATCCAGGATTATGGATTACGGATTACACTTGTAATTTTTAATTTTTCCCGCCAAATCCTGGTACAGGAGAAAATTCAAACAACAATGTTTCAAATGCTGTTAAATTTCACAAATACAAGTCTTTACAGATATTAAATACATATAAACTGTTTTTGCAAAAATTGAAGACAAATGTTGTCTACGCCGAGGAACCGTAATCCAAGCCATCGCATTCGGTTGGATTACGGATTACATGCTTGTATATTTTTTCAGGGATTACGGATTACTTTATTTTTTTAAACTCTTTGGATTACGGCTTCGGATTACGCAATCCTTAATCCGAATCCGTAATCCCGGGGTCGTAATTCAGAAAATAAGTGACAGATTTTTAATGTACACAGACTCGACCAACCCAGCACTTGATTTACAACCTGACATCATATACAATATACATGTTAGCAAACTTACACAATTATTTTACAGTAAAATCAGTGTGCAATTGAATTTGTAAACCTCACGAATAGCATAAACTATTACTATTAATAATAATAAGCATTGTCTATTTAGAGAAAATCGTGAAATCGATAATAACTATGTTTCGTTCTGGTCATGTTGACCCAGAGACATCTTGTTAATTATTTACACGAACTATTTTAACAAATACGCTGTCGAGACTGGTGAGCGGTGGAGATGAAAGTTTGTCTCTTTCCGTTTCTTCCAAACGTCCGTCGTATTGCTTTGAACAACAATTTTAGATTGCGTGCTTCGAAACTGTAGTGTACTACGTCGAAACTATACTGTGATTTAATTAAATGATTAACGCTGTTACAGGCTACGCAAATCATAAGTTGATGCGGCCTATTTGCTTCTGCAATATTTCTGAGAATACCAAACCGTGCAACGGCTACAAGACAGCCAGCTGTGCGTATGATCGCTTATAATAATAAAGGTGTTATGCTCAGTAATCATATTACGATTAGTTGATGACCATTAAACGACTTACTTTGTCAGGCCTATCGATTACAACCACTGTAGATTTGCGAAAAAGTTGTACTGCGATGTTAAGCTCGAGATTACAGGTGTTTAGGTTCGTGATGTCCAGGTAGCCAAATTTGTTAACAACGTTTAGCTGGTGGTAAATGGTAATGTTACGTTCTTTTAGCAGTTGCTGAATCTGGAACTCATTTGGAATTAGATTATGTTAAAAAAACGTCAATCCAGCCGGATGTAGATAGTTAAGGTTAAGGGTTACTGTGTTTATTTCATAGAAATAGGCTTTTGCTCGCGGTTCATAGTTAAGGGTATGATACCCAAAAAATCAAGAGGAAGCTCTGTACGCTCTGAGTACTGAAGTTCAAGTGTGTATTTATTTCCAATGCAAGTCTTATATACTAAACAGTACAGGTTCATAGAGGAACAAAATA
>JAQGBT010004438.1:0-16566 GCA_034698585.1 Disparrhopalites patrizii
AGAGAAATAAGAGAAATGATGGAAAAATCAGAGTGAGAGAAAAAAGAGAAATAAGAGAAATGATGGAAAAATCAGAGTGAGAGAAAAAAGAGAAATAAGAGAAATGATGGAAAAATCAGAGAGAGAGAAAAAGAAACCCGAGAAAATTGAAGCGTTTGAAATTTCTTTTGCACTGTCAATAAAAAAATCGTAACAAATGTAATAGAAAAAGAATTGCTTGTTGCATGCTTGAATAAATAAAAAGGGATAAAAACAATGGTAGTAGTAATTCAAGTTTTATTCGATTTAATTTTGCTGTGTTTTGAAATAAAGAAGAACCCACATCCGTACTAATTTGATATAATTCATTCAATGAAAACTGAATATACAAAAATAAAAAATAAAAAAATATAAAAAATGACATTGGACACAAATACATGAGTAATGTGTACTTACCGTTTGGAATGATTTTTTCTCTACATAATACAAGTTGTTATTATTATCTAAATTAATTTTTTACTGATAAAAAAATTGGTATTGGGTATTTAGGAATCACATATGTTTATAATGTAATTTTTTTTTCTGGGTAATCAATAACAACGCTGGTGTCAGCTTCAAATTGGAGATGAAGAAGAAGAGAAGAGTAGACACGGTTTCTTCCATCTGTTTCTCAATCTTCTTGATCATCATCATCATCATCGTGGTCGTCGTCATTATCATTGACTCATCGTTGATTGTCTTCAGGGATGACAGTCTGTTCATTTTGAGCGCCACTTTAGCGGTAGCCACCATAGCCGCCACCTCCGCCGCCGCCGCCATAACCTAATAAAAAATAACAAATCGCCATTTCATCTTCTTCTCTCGCTCTCTCTCCTATTACATCTCCAAAAAAGAAAGAATTCTACAGGGGCGCGTACTCATACAGTTATAACGATGGTTAGAAAAAAATTTTGTTCAACTTCAAAACATATACAAAAACTACATGTTACATTACATATTTAGGTATAAAAAAGACAGAGAGCTTCTCCCTGTGGTCAGGGGCCTTTTTTTATCTTGTCTTGGTTGAGAGAAAGGCTAAAGAGACATGAAGAGGAAGTTGAGAATTTTTTTTTTTGGAAGGCGAGCATGTAACTGCCTTAAAACACGTAGAATTATCGTTCAAAAAAATTACATGTCCAATAATCATTCCTTCTTAATGCTACTCTTACCAACCATATATTCCCTTATCATTACCTTTTCCTCCCATATTGATTATATGGGATTAATCCTATAATTATATGGGATCAATTCTTTACATGTACGTTATCACCATTTAAAAAATACTTGATTACCGCAAAAAAAAAAAATTACTTCATTACCGACAAAAGTTCAATGGAATTACATTTCTTTTTCAAAAGAAAACCTTCGCCACTATTATGCAACACCTTGTCCAAATTACTTTTACATGACTAAGTTACTTCCAAACGTCAGTTTTTAAAATGTCAACAAATGTTAGTAATTCTTCGTGAAATGGTAAAATCATCAATGATTTCATTGGACACGATAATAGAAAAAATTAGAATAAATAATTTTAAATACAGACAAAATACAGAAAAAAATAAGATTTTATATCCAAAGAAAAAAAAACAATTTCGTTTTCAAATACGAAAATTTTTGCCGTGATAATCTCTACCTTTTTTGTGTCCTCCTCCTCCTCCACCGTAACCTATTGTGTGGGAATAAATTTAATTGAAGAATTAAAAATACCTTGTTTCTCATCAATGGTCATTGCCACAATTGTCACCATTTCTTATAATATTAAAAGTAGTACTGTAAAAGAAAAGTACGGTTACATGCTGCACCCTTTGACTTTATTAAGCCTTAATAAAAGGCTTGGGTCCAAGCCTTAAAAAATACTTTATTCTTCTCTGAGACCATTTATTTATCTGCCCCGGTTTCAAGACAAGATTGTGCCAGGGATAATGACAAGAATTCTCTCTTTTCTTTTTCAGCTATAAATTATGCTAAAAATAAACCCTTGAATATCTATTTTTTTCAAAGTCCTGTCAAAAAAGAGTCCCTCCCACTAATGTACCCTTTGTAGAAAAAAAAAGTATACACACACAAAACAAACGACAGAGATGAGAAAATGAGCACGCGAGGTAGAAAAAAAAAGTGAAGCAGGATAAGTTCTTTTGGGAGTCTGTGAAATGGCAATTAAAGTGAAAACACCATACCTTTGTGTCCACCACCATATCCACCTCCACCGTAGCCTAAAATTAAACATGCAATCGTATAAATTTACGTATTTAAAAAAAAAACCATGAATGCACGACTATTTTCTATCCCTTTCTCTGAACTTTGTATCTCTTGTCAATAGGCTTAGATTACTAAAAAAAATCTTACATACTAATAAAGACAAAAGGAGTCTCATTTTTTACACCGTTTAAAGTAATATATACCACCATAAAACGTTTTTTTTCGTTTCCATTATTATTATAAATAAATTATGACGCGGCAAAGGATAAAAAAAACGATAAAACAAATTATTTGAAGAAGTATGATATACTGAAGATATGTACGTACTATATTTTTTTTGCAGGGATAAGGGGATATAAAATTGGTTCGGGCTACAGAGAAAGGAAGGAGGTGCCGGTTTAGGAAGATTTTTATGGGAAGAAAGGATTAGAGGAGGGAACATTCATTCATCCATTCAATTTATTATTACTTTTTTTTTTTTTGGTGGGTGAAAATTCGTACACCTTAATGGTAGTACCCGCATGTAAATTTTTTTTCCTACAGGAGCAAATATGATGCCTTTACATTTTTTGTTGGTCTTTATAGTAAAAAGCATCATTTTTGCAAATGTGGATTTTTTTGTATATGCGGCAATATACAGAGAGAAACTACTGGGAGAATTTTTTGGGAAGGATATGTATGACGTATATATTGAAAAAGTATATAGAAGGTTATATTCTGCTAGTGGGCCTACCTTTGTGTCCATATCCGCCTCCTCCGTGGCCTCCACCTCCACCGCCATATCCTGTTCATGTAACATTTTTGCAGTGAGACCCAGAGTATTCAGAGGTTATACAAAACATATTGGAGGATCCTTATCATTATGGCTCAAAACTCCTATTTCTATATACCTCCCAAAAATATATTATTTTTTATATGCATATAAAAAAACACTTGTGCTGTTTTTTTCACCTGAAGACTACATTTTTTTTTTTGGAATTTTGTCTCTCATTTGTTTTTACACGGCACATCAACTATAACTCCAATAATATGCTAAAAAGGGGTGCCTACCAGAGCAAATAAATTTGTTTGGTCATACTTTGCTTGCAGCTAAATTTTTTTCCTTTCTGCCACACTCCCAACGACACACTGCCACACGATGTGCACTTTGGGAGGTTTTGACAAGATTGTGTGACTAATTATTTGTTATTTATACATTATAATGGGGGTGCGTGTTAAATTTGGAAGCGCTCAAAATCACGCATTTATGGGTGAAAGGAGGGGGATAAAAAGTATTTAATAAATTAAAAGCACATTTTTTCCTGTTATTAGAACGAAAATGATTATTGAAGGAGAACAGACACATGAAAGAAGATTAGTAAAAAAAAACGAAAGGAGGAAATGATTATTTTTGAAACGCCTACTAAACACCATTGATTTGACATGCTAGAAAACCTCCTTTTGAGTGTTTTTTAAAGGGGGGGTTGAATACATTTTTTTTTGGTACCACTAAAAACTTTTTCGATGTAATAATAATGGCTACAAAGTGTGTGACAAAATCTCACCTTTCTGCTTCTTTTGTCTAGATTTTTTTTAGTTACTACCCAAAAATGAACCCACCTACACCCACGTCTATAAACCACTACGAATACCTTTTCTGAAATCCTTTCTGGGGGTCTCAATATGTACATAGGGGAATGATGGTGTTAATTACAATGTGGACATAACAATCATAAGAACAGGAGTATCTACATGAGCACAAATATATACAAAAGTCAAGGTAGAGAGGGGTAAAAAAAAATATAATGTAGCCAAAATTATATATATAAAAAAAACTACACTCGGCATGCCGCATCAGATCACCTCCCAAAATGTATATAAATTAAAAGAAAATATAAAACGTCAAGTGAATACTTAGCAGGAGGCTGTTCACAAACAAATGAGGGGGGAGAGGAGGCAGAAATACATACACACAGAGTGAAGAACGAGCTTCAAAAAAAGTATAGTAAAAGGAAGGATCTCGAAGAAAAAAATACGAAGAAGAAGAAGAGCGTAGGAGTGAAACATTTTAGGGAGGAGTAAAATAATAATAGTAATAGGAGTACCTCATGAATATAAGCTTGAGGCACAGGTGGTAAAAAAAAGATAATAGCAATCAAGACATTTATAAATCGATTGATAGTTTCAAAGGGGAAAAAAACTTTTAGGGGAAAACGTAAAAAAGAATTGATATATTAGTGAATATGTGTATGAACTACTCCAATTTGTCAAATGTTAGTTTACACACCGAGCGCTAGCATTTAGTTTATGACCGTACACACAAATGAAGGGAGCAAGATCATTAATTTCTAGAACGACAGAGAGTTTTCATTGTCGCCAGGTCCATGTCATCCTCTTTCCATTCATTAAAAAACCTCAAAGGGGAGTCATTTTTGTGGTTTGAAAATATAATCCAGGATTTTTTTCCTTCTATATTAGTGATTCCACTTTAAATCGGGGGTTTCAAGCTTAAAATCAAGATTTTTAAAAGAAGTAACATTTCAAATGGTCAAAAAAAAAACAGAAAAAAAAACTAAATGGCAGGAGATGACTAGGACATCACCATAACCTGAGCCAATGAGCCCCTCCCTGACTCCTTGTCGTGGCCATCGTCATATATATTTACTTAGATGTATATATATACATGTCCACATTACTACACAATACTTTTGTGGCAGTCCATTATCTATAAAGGGCATACATATGTACACATAAACGATTACAAATGTATAAAGACTCACGTACAATGTGTATTATACCATCTTCATCCCACAGACATTCGAACACCCAGAGGAATGTTTCAAACTCCCCCAGATTTTAATGTGTCCTTATGTATACCTTTAATGTGTACTACTATTACCTCTGTAAGCAAAGCTTTAGTATTAAACCATACCACTGGCCATTATCGTGCCTTTTTCCTATTCTTCTCCCTTCATCATCATCATCATCATCAGAGAACATACACGTTCTCCCAGCAAAAAGTAGATGATGGGAGTGGGATCATCTGTATATGTATGGCAAGGGTTGAGAGAATATCAAATTTACATGTCGTCAAATTACCTCCGTATTGCTTCTTCGAGTGATGTTGTCCTGTGAGAGAAAGAACCAGAATTACACATTAAGATTTACACTTTTCTATACTTTTTTAACTCTTTTATTTACCCTCTATAACATTCCCCCCCCCAACAACTACCATCATCGGACCATATATATAAAATGGGTGAAGAAGATACAGAAGGGAAGAAGAGGTAAAAAAAAAGGTGAGACAAAAAATGAGAGAGAGAGAGAGAGAGAGAAAATATATATTCACATCAAGATTTCCTGATTATTATTACTAACACCGCTACCACCTGAAAAATCAAGTTATAGAATGTATCAAAGGGGAAAGAAAGCGAGTCTTTTACCAGATAACCGCCCTGCATACGACTACGGATGGGGAAAATTATATATATTTGGCTCTCTTTTGAACTTCAACCCATTGAAGTGGGTGAGAGCCAAAAAGAGAGAGAGAGAGAGACAGAGAGGGAGAGAGAGAAGGAGAGAGAGAAATTATATTCAGTCTGACAGACAAAAAAAGATGGATGTGAAAATGTGAGCAAGTTGACACCATTATTTTAAAAATGTCAATGAGATTCATTCTCACTATGGTAAAAACTACAAAGGAACTACGTACAACTTGCATACTACGACTCTTCTATATATTTTTTTTGAATAGGAAAAACATTTAAAAAATATATATACATAATAGCAGTAATCACAACAATAAGTAATTTACCTTTTTTGCCATGGGATGAGTAGTAGCCATGATGTCCTTGCTGTGAGAAAGTACACAAAATAATGAAAATGGCTTGAGCAAGTGTCACTTTTTTTTTCTTCAAGTACCAAAATAATTTCATCCACTTTTCATTCAAACAATTGTGGATAAATGTATACATATACAAATTTGTATGATGAGGAAAAATATACAGGAATATATGGATTGTATATATTTATATACGAATGTAAAAAAGAAAAAAAGAATTAATTGTATAAAAGAAACATTTTAATGGAAGTCATAATGATAATAATAATGGTTGGAACCATAATCTGGTTTGCACCCACCTCGCCATGTTTGCCTTTGTGACCTTGATGCTTGGAGTCGTGATGTCCCTATAGGAAAATAAACGCCCCAAAAGAAAAAAGAAAAGCGAGAAGAAGAGCGATTAAGATTAACAAAAAGAAATTATTATGAGGATGTAATTTTTTTTTCTCTTAACTATATACTTCTGTTCTAAACGTATAAAAGTGTACGGAAAAACTTCAAAAATGGATTCTTAGTGCCACCACCGCCATTGAAGGCTTGTTGTGTGGCTTCCTTTTTTCTCTCTCTTTATAATGGAGTTGTACAGAGAGAGAGAAAATAGGTAATTAAGACCATTGCTACCACCACAAGTTCTAGTAGAGCAATTAGATTTTATTAAAGTACAGCAAAAATGTATCGAACCTTCTTGTAATGGCCTTTGTTTCCGTGATGCTTCTCCTTCCAGTGACCCTTGTGGTGCTTCCCGTGATATTTCTTCCCTGTAAGGGTAAAATAATGGGGTTTTAAAAAAAAGATCAAATTGACGTACATACGTCTTTCTCCTCCCTTTAAACTTTTCTCTTCCACATCTCCATACAAATCCATCTCCTGCACCTCTTCTATAGCAACTCCTTCACAGATTTTTTTTTAGGTGTGTTGGATTCTTTTTTAAAAAAAAGTTGGAAGTTGAATTGAAAAGTGACGATTTGCATATAAACTACCATTGTCTTGTTTTTAAAGGCTTTGCGATTTATGTCTCAGCACTGCTGGATTTTTTCAGGGCTTTTTTGAATTCATTTTAGTGGACGGAGAGTGGTAGAATAGAGAGAGAGAGAAAGAAGGAGGGATAAAGAGACAGACAGATTGGAAACTTACCCCCATGATCGTTATGATGATTTCCATAATGACCATATTTGTTGTGATGTCCTCCAGAATGGTAGTCATCGTAGAACTTCTTCTTTTTGCTGTACTCATCCTATTTTACATGTAAGACAATGGAACATACAGAGGTGTTGGTGTCTTTTAAAGTGCAAGAGAGATCGTCGTTCTTTTAAGAGCTTTATATTCTCTTGCATCCACAGCCACGACAAACATACATAGGCTGACTTATCGCTTACACCTACTAAGTAAGTCAGTATTATTTGAGAGAGAAAGAGAGAAAGAGAGAGAGAGAGAAAAATATTACTCACACGCTCAAGTATACACATGTAATGTACTTTTTTTACGTGGGGTTTACCATAAGCATGGGGCATAATGTACAAGGGGAAAAATAAAGGGTTGGTGAAATTGGAAGAGATCAAAAAAGAAAAGAAAGGGACAGAGAGAGAGAGAAGATTACGTAATTTCTTAAAAACGAAAATTTAACTGGTACTCACACCACCAAAAACTACTCCAAACATTACTAGAGTATAGAGAGTCCTTTTTATCCTTACCTTGTGGTACGTATTATGGAATCCCTTTGTTGAATGACCCTTTTTATGTCCTAAAATGTACACGCTTATGAAAGTACGGGATGAAATGTGACTGCAGTTATTTTTTATGTTTGGAGGGGAGTAATTGTTTGGGTGTAATTTTTTTTTTTCATTCTTTAAGGAAAAATAAATGTACCAGGAGGAGGAGAAGAAGGAGGAGGTGGAGAAGTGGAGGATGTTTAGTGGATATATATATACATATATTTACAAGAATAAAAGCAACACTTTGCTTCATACTTTATAGGTTTGTATTCGATATTTTTTTTTTATACTTTTTGAAATATTATATTATATAATGTACCTCCTTTCTTCCCGTAACTTGCGTGCTTCGCACCCTTACTCCCATGTTGTTTCCCTCCATAGTGTTTGCCTCCTTGCTGTGTAATTCATAAGAAAATTGCGGGGATGAGGAAAAGTGAGAGAAAAGATAAGTGCTTTCGAAGAGCATTGTACATTAGCCAATGGGAGGAAGAAATACTGTTTTTCTTTACAAAAGGGATACCAAATTGTATTTCAAGTTGGACCAAAAATGTAACACAGCTTGAAATAACAACTGAAGGAATTTTAAAAACGTTCCTGAATTTGGAATTTGAAGCATTTATAAAAAAAATTAGAATGAGCAAAATATATTCCTTTTTGCATTTCAAAAAGGGAGAATAAAGATTATCATTGTTGCATTTCAAAAAAGAACAATAAAAAATTAGAAAACGATCTAAAAAAAGTGAAATGCTGGATCAGAAATAGGGAATTAACGTAATTGTAGTTATCTCGCCATGCAAAACAACTGAGTCACTAAAAAAAGGTGGAAAAAGTTCAACTATATCACCTTGTAACCTTTGGACTGACCACCATGGGACCCGTAATGTCCTAAAAAGTGAGAAAATAAAAAAAAACCATGGCCAAAATCATATGATGGAAGCTTCCTTCAATTTATGGTGGATTAAATTGCCATTGTTTCTTACCCTGAAAAGATCAAAAGAAACAAAAAAAAATGCATTGACATTCCACACATAACATACGTTGAATGAGGAGGGGATGAAAGGGAGCAGAGGGCTCCTAATTAAGTTGGTCTAACAATCTTTTATGAAATTATATGGGGGCTCTGACGAGTGCCAGTATTAATTGGAAGGCTAAGATGGTGAGATTTATTGGAGGATTAGAGAGTGAAAGTAATATCATACCTTATGTTGATCCTTATTATTATGTCCTCGGCTCCCCTTCTTGTACCCGTGGTACCTGCACAATCACAAAATTTTGAAGGCTTTCAAACATCTTTACATATAACTGTATACATATGGAATTGTATTTTCATCCAAATTTTTAAGAGAAAGTTTTGGTTTGACATCTCATTACAGCCCAACTTTAAACACAAGCCTCTTCTTGGCCCTTCTTCCGGTCCAAGTTGTCTTTTGTTTGCAGAAAGAAAGCGTGCACCAAATCTAATTGTGTGTACTTTGTAGTTTGGAGCAGTACACAATTAAAATAATATTTCATAGTCAAGGGACCAAAAAGTGTGAAATCCCTCTTTTTCGTGGTCTCACTCCATACTTCCATGGTATCAAATTTTTTTTTTTTGTCTTTTCTCGCTTTCATTAATAGTGAAGAGGCACTGTAATGAAATCAAAGTGTGGACTGTGGTGTATTGTAGTCCGACTCAAGACTTTCACTTGTGGCTTTCTTGATGCATGCACATTACCTTGCAACGGCTTTTGCGGTTCAGGTGCATCACCGCAACATTTGATACGCAAACAGAGAAAAGTGGATGTTGAGGAAGTCAGTAATTTTTTTTAAAAGAAAAAGGTGAGAGGAAGACAAAATCAGAGGAGTTTCGAGAGAGTAACAAAAAGAGGAAATGGTCAGAAAAAAAGTACAGAAAAAATCAACTCCGTTACCCATGATATCCTTTTTGACCCTTGTGTCCATGCTTGGAATGATGTCCTGACTGGTGTTTCCCTCCTTTCCCATGTCCTCCGTGACTATTATTGGGGGTGTTCAAAAAACATGGATATTTCATTGTAATTAGACTACATACACCATACATTATTATAGAGGACACCTAATTACATAATTCCAAACTCTTTTGATCCCTAACAGGGAAATGTAATTGACAACTTTAATATTAATTAATTGAACAAATAAATAGAAATCACATTAATTATATTAAAAAAATTTGCTGAACATAATCCGGCACCCAGAAAAAGGTATTAAAATTGGATTCGTGAGTAAAACTAATGATCAAATTAGAAAGAAACGAGAGTCCTAAATCCTATGTAATTACCCGTATAAAATGAATAGCAAGAAAAACAAGCCTGAAATTCTGGTTGCAAGGTATAATATTGAATATTAATTAATAATAAGTAAATCATAATAAGGATTATACAAATTACTATTCATGGCCCTTACAAGAATTACAACTTAGCTACACCTAAGTTAGCTATAGCTAAGGTCTCTTCGAGCCCTTTTCAAATTGTGTAATGAAATCAAAATAATACAAATATGACTAAGGACTGAGGATTCTTTTTTTTTACAATTTGAATAAAAAACTAATTGAGAAGAAGATTGAGAACAATAAATTGAAGTCATTACCCATGGCCGGTAGCAGCGGTCTCCAGGTCATCCAAGGGGGCCTGTTTGTAGATGACTCTGGACTCGCTCACATTGGTGTCGGCGGAGTCGAGGGTGTCATTATTAGATTGATTAGGATTTGTCAAATTTCTACTGTAGATAAGGTCAATAAGAGCAAGTTGTGGCAGAGGATGACTCTCAGCCACTTCGTCGTACGAGTCAGGGTCTTCCTCAGGAGTATTGCTATAGTCCGAATCGGAATCAGATTCCTCATCATAAGGACCATCTGACTCCTCCCCTCCTTCGGAGTACTCCCTCCTCCCGCCCTCGTCCCCCTCCCCTCTCTCATAGTCAGCGTCCTGATTGTTGTTGTTGTTGTTATTACTACTACTACTAATGTCCTCAGACTGATCCGAGGTCTGAGTAGCGTCTGACGGACTCCTCACCACCAAATTGTCCGAGTCGTCATCAGAATCTACAGAGTCCACACTATGTCCCGGTGAGGAGTATGTGCTGGGTGTCCGTTGGGAGGAGGCAGGATTGACGTTAAGAGTAAGGCACAGAATTAAAGTTGTTGCGAGAGTTGCAACGAGGAGGTGATGTTTAAAGATCCGGGGCATGGTGCCCGCTCCAGCACAGAGGAGTTCGTCCTACTGATGTCACTGATGCGGATAAATTTGATAGATATACTATTAGTATATTTTTAGGAACACTCCGTAAGAAATTATTTCCTACAAACGCACTTCATCAGCTCCAATATATTGGTTTACGCTGTTTGGTACGAAAAATAATAAAAAATTAAAAAAATTAAAACTTTAGTTTTCCAAAAAATATATATATAAAAAAAAGTTGTTTTTTTTTTGAAAATATCTTCTAGTTTTTTTTTGTTTCCTCCACCAACTTGTCTGATAATCAGACAAATAATGATGGTGATTCTATTGGGATCTAGTCTTTTTATATGCTTTGAAGGGGGGAAATTTTCACCCTCGTAGGCCCAGGAAGAAAAATAGCTTGAGCGTAAAAAGGATGTCATCAAAGAATTCATGTGAACGATTTCTTCCTCGTTTCATTCATCCAGAGTCGTCTTCCTATGCCTCAATCATCCACTTCTCAGCTTTCAGTAATTGGTTTTTCACGCAAAATTACGCCCTTCCTTAAATCTGACAAATTTCATTTCACTCTCTCACCTCAGTTTTTTTTTATTAGAGGTATGGGAGCTATATAGATTTTTGTGGGGGGAAGATGTGATGTATGTCTCTTTGTATGCATATGTATGTAACTCAACACAAACATCTAGTATGCTTATTATGTGAGAATAAATGCATATTTTCTGGATGGGATGCTCAGATTTCTTATTATGTGCATCTTCGTATACATATTTTTGTTGGGGAGAATTTTGGCTTTTTTTTTGTATTCTCATACCTCAGGTTTTATACCCATTACAAATATTGTGTAAAAAATCAAAGAATACATTGGGCTCGGAACTCACTCTCAGCTTATAAAAAAAAAGGGGTGAAAAAAGAACTTATGTCAAACATGACAATTAGCTAAAAGCTCTCATTGTATCATGAAAACCTCAGCGTTTTTTTTTCAGCTTTTTCTTTTTTTTGGGGTGACTCCCTTTTAAGCACTTGCGCACATAATAAATCCATCCAGCTTACATTTGTTCTCTGTATTAATATCATCTGCTATGCTGTATGCCTAGTATTATTATCCGAAATTATGCACTTCCCATCAACTCACCGTGTATAGGGGAGTATGATGCGAGGAAAACGTGACAAAAAGGGGTTTTTCACTGGTCAAAAACCATCAGGATGTATTTTGGTGATGTTCTTTTTTTTTACTCTCTTGCTTCTTGTACCCATTTCATAATGCTTTTGGCTATAGCTGTCTCTCATTGAGTGTCCTCATCTCAACGTTCCTGTACACTCTTTGCGTACAGTGCACTAAATTGGTCAAATCTTTTAGCCAAAACGAATGCTCGGATGAAAGACCTTTTTTTTAAAAAAAAAAGTGTACACAAATGCATTTATACGAAGATCTTGCATGTACATCCTCGTATCGTCTCACTCTCTCTCATTCATTCATCCGTCCAGGTTGAAAGCATGATCATTGTTGATATTTTTATACACCAATGTTTTTACCGACTTTTTGCAATTACTGGTAGTCACAAGTTCCTTCTATTATGATTGTAGAAAACATTTTGAAATTGGGACCGGTGAAACCGCAGACAGTTCCTCTTTCCCCTTCCATTATTTACCTTTTCAATACTGTCTGCGATCATTCTTTTGTACATTTCTCTCATCATTATCTTTGAAGGGACATCAACAATGCTTGGGTATCCGTCAGCCGCAGCGTTAGCCGGTGTCTTTTTGATGACAAAGAGGGTATCCGACGCCTCCTCAAATGTTTACTTTCATTGTTACACAGCATGCATTTTGGGGCTTTCACTACAAGAATTAATAATGATATGCAGCCTTATTTTTAAAAAGATGATTGAAGGGGGAAATGATACATATGTATAAAAAGAAGTAGCAGTATAAGTATCATAAAAAGCTTTTATACTAAAAGAAAATAAAAAGCTCCCATCCTCAATCTCGTATTCTTTCATGCAGAAAAATGATATTTTTCTGGTACAATAATAAAATACTTACTCCATATTCACCATAGATGATCTACATAATAATTAGTTTGCACCTCTCATTAAATGACACGGCAAAAGTTAAAAGCACAGGGGAAAATGTGTAGATGGAAAGTAAACACCTTAAATGTTCCCCATTTGCTATGAGAACACACAGACACGCACAAGTCAGGATGATTGGAGAGAATTTTTGAACCAACTACAAACCTCCCTACTTCCAACACAGGAGAAACCTGTGTTGAAAACAAAAATCCCGTTATTATTTGTCCATTGTTTGCATCGAAGGGAATTCAAGGCTTAAATATCCGTGGTTAATAGGGAATTGGAAAGAAATTAAATGAATCGGCAAAATTGTGGGATAAAATCGGGACATTTCTACCAACCTTGTTCCTAAAACAATAATTCAAAAGATTACAAGAGTAAGCATTTATGGGGTGTAACTATCAGTTGCGGCAAAATAAATGAAGTATGAAAAGGAAAACTTTTTGTGGAAAAAAAGGGAAATCATCATTCAATATTATTCAATTTTATGTCCAAGCAAAATGATGTGATAAACGCATTTTTTTAGTGAATGAAAACCCGGACATTTCCGAATGGCAACCTGATGTCCATAAACAGGGATTTTTAACAAGTGACACCGTTTTTTTTTAATATCATGGAGTAAGTACGTGAGAATAATGGGGACATAAAAAAAATGAATTTGGGAGTTGAGGAGGTTTATACTCTTCATTGTAAGTTGTATACACACATGTGATGAAGTTTACGGTCACTTAGGTACTGTCATATAATAAATGTCGGCAAGATTTTTAAATACCATCATCTTGCCATAAATTTAAGGGGCAAGCACGGTGCATGGTGAATGTACAAAGGTGGTGGTGATAGTTGCTCCCACTCTTCAATCTCAACGACCGTCTTTTTTCCCCTTCATGACTACTTACTTCCTTTAATTTCCAAGTCACTCACAAGTGGATACATGTATATACACACATACATATACATACATATGTAATATGAGGAGCTTTAAGTAACATATTATGCAGCACCTTGTGAGAATAATTGCATCTTTGGCCCTTGAGAAAGTTAGTGGCATTTATGGGTTTTGAACACATGCATGGGATCAGAGGTTTTAGGTCTATGTAACACACTGGAGACCACTGGGATAGGACAACATACGATATGCATTATTGCGATATATACTATTGTATATAAGTATGTATAGGTATACATGAATATGTAATAATAAAGAGGCTGACGGGTGGTCAGCCAAAACTGCTTGGAGCAATCATAAATATGTTTGTGAGACATCTTTATTTCCCGTAAATTTTTCCAAAAAATTTCATACACAATAAAAATATGTATGTATGAAATACCCAAAAGAAATATTTACTACAAGGTATATAATCGTGTATCCCGAGTAAAAAAGTGTGCAGTATGTATACAAAGAAACAAAATTAACATTTAAATCACTACACCATCTTCTAATATGAGATCTTATAACAGTATACAATGCATGTAATGTTCGTATCCATATGATTTATACCTTTTAATATGTACTTCCTCCATTGTGCATCAGTTCTCTTATTTACTTAATGGATCCACCATTTAAAACTACGGAGGTGTTTGTGACTCTGTAAAATTATTACTTACATTAATAATAATTATTATTACTACTGTGCTCCTACAATTTGTGTTCCCAACACTTACATAAGAAAGACTTGAAAAGGTGGTTTAATGTGTGTACATAGTTTTTTTTGTGTATTTTTTTAAAGTCTTTTTACAATCCTTTTGGTAAAGCTATTTTTCCCCCTTGGAAATAAAGGAGTTTTACAAAACATACAGAAAAAAAAACTTATAAGGTATGCTTTACTATTACAAAAGACCATTGTAATAAACTTGACTGACATTTACAACAGGTACAAACATTGCGCAGGAACCATGGGGTATTATTGACTAAATATTTGCAAATATTAATACAGTAAAAACAAAAGGGAGAAGGAATACATGTATTATAAAAATCTATTGTACAAATAATTGTGCACCATAATTTGTTTGAGGGCGTGTTTCCACAAAATAATATAATTTGTATAGAAAATTGTATAATGAAAAATAACTGGATTTTTACACGTGCTAAGGGAAGACACAAGAAAAATTGAGGTAATATACATATTTTATAAAATGTGCTGACAAGTAAAAAAAAATGTATACTCAATTTGAGTAATAAAATAATGTCTTTACAGGTATCTTCTTACTTGTAATCTCCACCAGGACTGGTGTAGGAATTACCATCATCGCCGTACTCACCCCCATAATTCCCGTACTGGACCCTCCCACCGGACCGTCCACCGCCGGAATGTCCACCGGATTTATGACCTCCATCCTTATGACGATATTCCTGATGATCAGAGTCCCCGTAGTCGCCCTTGTTGGCCCGGTCAAAGGAGGATTGGGATGAATATCCCTTGGAACCTTTGTACGAATTGGAATTCTCGTAGCCTCCCTTCTTCTTCTTGTTATTGGAATGCCCATTATGAGTACTGTAATGTCGAGGCTGAGGATTGTACTGACGACTATAGGAATGTTGTCGAGGTCTTTGACGAGTTGCAGCCACGGCTAAATCTTCTCCAGTATCCCCCTTGGTGGGTTTGTAAGGTTTCAGGACCTTTTTGGGTGGACCGGGAGGCTTCGGCTTAGTGAGGAGATGATGAGGGGCCGCATAGACTTGACCGGGATGTTCCGGAGTCAAATCTTCGGGGTCACCACGTAAATAAAATTCCTTCACTCTAATAACCCCATCTTCTGGATCCACAAACTCTCCGGGATCTAAACTCCTTCCCACGCTCGTATCAATGGCCGCTCCAGTGAAAGTGAAAATGAGGAGGAGGAAAGTGAAAGTTTTCATTTTTTAAATGAAATAACGAGATTTAATAACAAAACTCTCAAAATTTTTTGGGGGTTATTTTATATTTAAATATTACTGTATTTTAGTAGGAACAAGATCAAGTGAATGCTGAACAATGGACAGTCTGAGGAAGAATGAGCTCCTACTAGAACTTTGTGCATTGGCTTAGAAAGATGGATAGAAATCTTTAATATCAACAGAGATAGTCAAAGGGAGGAGAGAATGAGGTTTCTTTTTTTTTTTTAGAAAAAAAATTGATAATCTACTATGAATATACCTGTGTTAATTGTGTAAGAGTGAGTGTTCCGGTTGATAATTTTCGAGGAGCTATTTATGCCTTTTTTTGAGACTCTTTATCCCCTCCAAGAAGAATGAGGGGGGGAAAGACATTTGGTTGATTAATCAGCTGAGAACTGAGAAGAAAAAGCGAAAGCGAATCAAACGCTCGACACCAATTCTTTACGTTCACTCGTCAATGGGGGAAAATGCTGAACATCATTGTATGGGATAACTCTATTCCTACGACGTATATACCTATACATATATAAGAAAATTCCCCACAACTAAAACTCTCAAAAAATGTATAATAATGCCATCGAGCCACATTTAAGCCCTACGAAAACATACTAGAATGAGGGCTATACATGCTCAAACTTAACCATTCCTGCATACAAAGGCCAATTTTATGTATTTT
>JAQGBT010004439.1:0-16565 GCA_034698585.1 Disparrhopalites patrizii
TAAGTAAATTATTATTACGTAAATTATTATTAAGTAAATTATTATTACGTAAATTATTATTAAGTAAATTATTATTAAGTAAATTATTATTACGTAAATTATTATTAAGTAAATTATTATTACGTAAATTATTATTAAGTAAATTATTATTACGTAAATTATTGTTAATTAAATTATTAATTTATATTGTGCTTTTTTGAATATAATTCCCTTTCCATCATAAAGACTTTAATCTTAATCGGACTTAATCCCCTTTTTAATGTCATTTTGAATAGGATTTAAAATTGTGTGTCCAAACGGGGATTTCCAAATCATCTCAAGGCCTGTCCTGGCCACTCCTCTTCACCGTGAGACATCATCTGGGCGTCATGTCCTGGCAACTCCCTCTCGTCCCCAAAACCAATAGTAGTCAAAGGATATATGAATTGGAAAAATATTTGTGTCTCGATCCGGACGTTAACCCGCCCTACAAGGATATTCAGGTGGTCATCTTCACACAGTGTCCTTGGAATATGAGATATCAGCTCCAGGTCATGGCCACGCCGAATTACATTGTTAGGTAAGGGCAACCTGTATTTACTTACAAATTAATTAAAATAATAAAATTAAAATAATTTTTAAAGGAATAAAACGCGGATTAAAAGGCATTTATTAATTAAAGTAATTTTAATTAATTTTAATGTAATTATGTAACGTAATTTTACTGTGTAATTAATCCCTTGCAACAATCACGTGCAAATTTTTTCCTGAATTTTCTTTTGTCTATAGAGAAAATACAACAATGACATTAAATTTGTCGTCCCTCGCCTCCAACTTTTTCTTTTTCAAATTTGAAGACATCAACGCTCAAAATGCTGTCATTCGAATTTCCTCCAATGACACCATCTGCATGCTTGTGTCCTTGCAACCGCCTGGGGTATGATTTTGCATATTTTAAAAATGAAAATGTACACCCAAAAATTCTTTAATGACATTAGTGTGATTTTTTTTAAATTGCAAAATATTGGCGAAAAAAATTTTGATTTATAAATTTACAATGTATTTATATGATTGATTAATCGCAGTGCCCTGTTTACGCATCCGAGTCCGATGTGGAATATCACGGTACGTGGACGACGGTTATTCGGGAAGCTGGAATTACTGTTTTGGTAATAGAAAAGTAGAAAAAGTTGTCCCATTGTAAAGTAATTATATAATAACAATATAAAGTAATATTATATTACATATTTATGTACATTGTTAAGTATTTCATGTTATTTATTTTTATTTATTAAGATATTTCTACCTAAAAAAAGGGTTTTATGATATATTTATGTACAGAAAGATGATTTCCCCACCGGGTTCTACCTTGTATTTATCGCCCTGCAGACCAACGACAAATGCAGGCAATACCACGGGATCCTCCCCGAAAATGAGGAACTAGTGAGATTCAATCGGGATTTAATTCTTCGGAACAAATCCCTGGAATTTGAGATCCAAACTACAAATCCCGACGGCTCTGTCTTCCAAAAAGCCATTTTAATCCCCCTGCTATTCTACTTTATCATCCTCCTCGTCCTCACGCCCGTCTTTGTGTACTTTCACCGAATGAAGTAACTACATTTTTGAGGACTAAGATAACGTATTTAATTAAAAATTTCAAATATGAATTGTTTTTTTTTCAAATATGAAATGTTTTTTTCAAATGTGAATTGTTTTTTTCAAATATGAAATGTTTTTTTCAAATATGAATTGTTTTTTTCAAATATGAATTGTTTTTATCAAATATGATTTTTTTTTCAAATATGAATTGCTTTTTTTTTCAAATAAGTAACAGATTTTAAGGGGAAAATACAATTTGGTTTTTAAGACATCAAATTGTCCTGGACGGCTCAAAAGTCGCGGAAGAGCCGCCTCCTGAAATTGCCCGGATCCAGTTGTCGGCAAATGTCCCAGAAACCGAGAAAAAGGATTCCTTGACTTCCAAACTAATTAGTCCGGTGAGGATCGCGGATTTGATCAAATCGGACACGAAGCGATTGGAGAATAAATCCCGACGTTTCTATTGGTCCCTCATCATCGTCTCGGTCTTTTATTTCCTCCCGGTATGTCAATTCGCCGTTCTCTACCTGAAGGTCGTGTGGCGGACGGGGGACATGGATCTCTGTTTCTACAATTTCAAATGTGCCAATCGTCTGGACATCTTCTTTGATTTCAATCACCTCTACTCCAATGTGGGCTACGTCATTTTTGGCCTCCTCTTCATCCTCCTGGTCCGGATCAAGGCCTCCCATTTAAAGAACATGGACAAGACCGCGGATCGCCGGAGGCAATGTGATGAGTATGAGGACGATGTGGAATTGGAGGAGGTCGAGGCGGATCCGGCTAGGGCATCGTACAAATCCATTATTTCCACCGCCACCACCACGTCCTTGTGGTACCGGGTCTTTCCGGAAATTGTCAAATCCCGGAAATTCGGGGTTTTCTACCATTTTGGACTCTTTTATGCCATGGGCATTGCCCTGGCTTTACAGGGCCTCCTCAGTGGGGCCTATCATATTTGTCCCACGCAAACTACCTTCCAGTTTGGTATTAAAATCAATTTCAAAATTTAATTTAAAAATTTACGTTGTCTGTATATACACACAAATTATACCCGTAGATTTAATTTTAGAAAAAAATTACATGAATTAAAATTAAGTAACGTCATACTTAATTGGTTTCAATTTTTTTTATTTCCCTCTAGATTCCTCTTTCATGTACGTCCTGGTGACGCTCACCGTGGTCAAGCTGTACCAATTCCGGCATCCTATTTATGTCAATGCGTATGTAATAAAGCAAATAGTAGTTATTGTTAGAAAATTATTTTAACAGTATTAGGATGGTTAAAAAATTATATTAACAGTATTAGTATTGTTAAAAAATTATTTTCACAGTTTAGTATTGTTAAAAAATTATTTTAACAGTATTAGTATTGTTAATTTAATTTTTAATACATTTTTTAAATGTTAAAATTGTGAATTGTAATAAGTAAATGGTCACATTCGGTGGGGAAATAATTTTTTTTCTTTTTATCAGTAACATTACATTTGTCACACTGGCTTTCATAGCCATATGGGCTTATATGGGGCTGGCCCTGGACAATGGTGGGGCATTTAAATCCCTCTTCACCGTCTTTCACCTCACCTGCATTTTCAATTTGCTTCTCTACCAATATTACGTGGGTTTCTTACGAAGTGAGCTTTATTTATATTAAATAATAATAATTGTTTATTTAAGATTTTATTTTATTTTAATTAATTTAGCGAATCCGTTTCTCGCTTTTTAATTCGCTTTCCCGTGTAATTGTAATCCCCTTTTTTGGAGGATATTTGATGGGAATTCATACATGCGTATGTATATGTATATGAAACGTATGTTAGTACTATTTTTTTACTATTTTATAATTAATTAAATTAAATTAAATTTTAAAATTTGACTTTGTCTAAAGTTAATGGTGAAGTTGTGACGACCCTCTTCCAAGTCTACCGGTACGCCTGGGCGAAAGTGAAGCATTTGTTGATCTACCGGGAATTAAAGACCTTCCGACGCCAGACGGTTCTCCTGAACTCGTTAACGACGCTTCAGGCGAGTGATTACACCCCGAACCGGGCATTTCTCCCGACGTTGGCCATATGCGCCAATTTGGCCGTGACCATCTTGAATTTCACCCTCTTCACCGATTTGGACTTTGCCTCCCAAGTCCTTCAAATCCTGGTCATTAATTCCGTGGTCAACTTCTGCTACTACATTTCCATGAAGGTTCGTCTGTATATTAATAATAATTATCTTTCTACCTTTCTTTTTACTTTATTTTGTTAACACCAAGCGTGTTTCGTGCTGGAGAAAGTCTAGGCCAAAGTATGGAAGAATATTTCAATTTTTTTGGGTCAATTTAAAGTTTATGCACAAGGAATTCAAGCAAGGAATGTGGCTTCAAACACTCACCTACACCGTCATGGCCATTTTCATGTGGTTCCCCTCATTTTATTATTTCACCCGAATCCTCACCTCCTGGAGTGGCTCTCCAGCCGAGTCCAGAGCCCGGAATCGGGACTGCTTCTTCCTGGACTATTATGACTTCCACGACGTCTGGCATTTTCTTTCCGCCCCGGCCATGTTCTGTACTTTCATGGTATAACCTCGTGTCCATTTTTTTTTATTAATTAATTTATTAGTTTCATATCATCTCAGATTTAACCGGGAAAATTAGACATGATCTACCTACAAAAATAAAACTATTGTATAGGAATCCACAATACAAATAATGGATGGTCCCATTTACAAACTGGGTTAAATCCATTTTTTTAAATGAACATTTTTCAGAGTAGTTTTGAAATTCTTAAAATTATTTTTGTTCCATAAAAACTCAAAACGCATTTACTTACGGAAATATATGCTTCCCATACAAAAATTGCTTTTTGAACTCAACCCAGTGTGTGTCTCAAATGATTAACACAAGGAAGTACTAGATAAATAACACAGCTATTTGTTCCAGCCTCATCATGTTGCTATGTATTGAATATACAAAATTAATTTGAGTTCAATGGAGACTCGGAGACTGCATCAGAAAAAGAAAAATCATCCCCCCGTTTCGCAACAATTTTGATATATCTATAGACAGTTCTATAATAGTATAGCATATTTACTATATACCACTAAAAATACAGGTGTAAGCTACCTGGCACAAATAATTGCCCACCAAAATGATATGTCCAGATCCACCTAATTATACCTTCACATCCGCCCGGCCATTGTTCTGTGAAATAACTTGAAGGCGACAGGAAGTGTGATCGTATAATCTATATACATATGTACATATTACTACGTAATGTAGTTATACCTTTGTATATATACATATAAATATAATGATAATGGGAAATAATGCATTTTTTATGTGTGTTTACAACCCGTGCATGGGAATTCAAAATCAATTAATTTGGGTAATTCAACATTGTCAGTGTGTCAATAGGTTTTGAAAATGTTTTTTGAAAATTTTTGTTTGTTTACGCAGATTCTCTTAACCATTGATGATGATCTCATTGGGACCTCCAAAGAGGAAATTGCCGTGTTTTGAACCCAAATATGTATGTATGTATGTATGTACATATATCCAAATACCTAAGTACTTTAATATATTATATTGTGCTCTGTAACATTGTGACACAGGTCCGGATTTACGCTAATGACTCCAATTTAAAAATGTCCACAATTGCATCCATGCACCTCTAATTTAATTTCAAATCTTGCCTTCTCACGTCCTAATCAATCTCGTGAATTAACAGTGTCTATTAAAATTAAAAGAGGTTATTGGTGAGACTGTGAACTGTGACGGAGCAATATTTCTACACAAATTTTTTTCTCTTGACAGTAGTTTTTTTTCTTTCGAACCCGGGCATTTCCCAGGGAGTTTTTCCCATTTAAGTACATACGGAGAAAGAGTTGTGATAGAAAAGGTTGATTTTCTCCAAGTCAATGTTATACAAAGGACATTTTTGGGCAAAAATTCACATTTTGTAGGAGCTTGTCACTCCCAGGGAAAATGATGGCCTTTCTGCCCCAGCCCAGTAGAAGGATAATTAATTTTTTATTTCTCCCAAAAAACAAATAGGGCAAGCGACATCAATGGAGGATCATTTACCAAAAGTCCTGGAGCAAAATCTACCTCATTGAAGGTGTTGTGGATGGGCAGTAAGAAATAACAATGAAAACGAAGGTTTGGCTGTCTTCCAACAATTTATCATCACCCTTCTCAAATCCACCCTTTGTTTTTCCTTCCACACCCTCGATCCAAAAAAAAAAAAATACATAAACTCTGTGTAAAATAAAATAAAGAAAAATAGCACGTTACATTTCCATACAATGACATGTATGCTTAGCCGGTTAAGAATCAAATATGATCAAATACATGTAATTTTAACTCCAAAAATGCCTCTTGGTTTACCTTGTATATTTTTCAAATTCATATAGGTATGTATATACTTATATATAGGTAATATAATGTGTATTTACATATACATAATGTTTTTATATTTCATATACAAGGAATTACTAATCCGCAATTGAAGGCTGTATGGACATGATAGGATTTGATTCTGCCTTTTGTTTGTGTTTTTTCTTCACGGGATCAAAAGGTGTGTTTACTCTCTGGAAATTGCACGTTTTTTGTCGCCAATAATAATCGTAATAAGCATTCTCCGTGGCTTGGCCTGACGCAATATGTAATTTGTATATTAATTACAACAATTCTCCGGATTTGGCTGTCCCAAAAAAAGAAATTGCTCCCTTTCTCTTGCCGCATCCATCGATTTCTTTCCTTCTCAGGGCTTGGACAGACTTTGATTTGCACGATTTATTACGTATGCGGATTACATAAAATACACATTATTAAACCCACACAGAATCCTCCCTAAAGCTCTTCCCCTTTCAAATATGCCCATTACGTATTTGCATGGTGAAAGACGGAAAGACCATTTCTGTTGCAAAAGCAAATCAAAGGGAAAATCCGTAGGAACCTCCCAAAAATCACTGGCCGCCAGATCCGCAATAAAATCCGCAGAAAAGTCAGTGTGATCATGATAATAATGATTTTTAAAAAAGGAAACCCCAGTAAAAATTATATGTAATATAATATTAAAATTATATGCATATGCCTAAAGGGAAAAAGACATTGATGGCGTTTCCGAAATTCTTCCTCATTGAAGTGTTTTGCCCTGTAAAGAATTTGTAACCACGGGCTTTTATGCATTCTATTACCCCCATTTTTGCAGAAAAACAACTTTTATGTCTGATATTATTACATATATATTCATATTATTACCTATATTATACTCCCTCTTGCTCTTTTTTACCGTGCATTTTTGATTCCCTTATCCACAATAATAATAATAATAATAAAGCACCCAAAGGCGGTGAAAAAAAGTCTAGAAACATAAATGAGCCATTGCAGTGGTCGTATATGTACGGTAAAATTCTCTTAAGGATATATGTATATAATGTACATATGTACAGGTTAATACTATATGTACCTATACATGCACACGTTGTAATACTTGCGTATTTATGCACATAAATTTCCTCGAACATGAAAGGGTTAAAAAAAATCCGTCTGAGTCACACCTTGTACATGTGTACATGGAAGCCAAAATCTGACATTGCTGGAGAGGGAACACTTTTTATTGATATACCTAGGCGGAATACAAGCCTCGAAAAATACCACAGGATCTCCTTTAACTAATATATTTATATGGTATGTATATGTATGTATGTATGTATGTATGTAATTATATGTATATGTATACACTTTCAAGGCAGGAACAATTTAGCACAACACAAGATCCACGACATGCTCGTTCCGCCTTACCCCAAAAAGTCCTGTTGTTCCCCTTTTTCTCTCTGCTTTCCCCTTTTTGCCGTCTCCCAGGGAAGAAATGCCTTGGGAGGACCCAAATAAAAGCTCGGAGCTGAGCTGAAATTCCCCTCATAAGGGAGACGCCAGCCAGTCGCTTCACATCCAATTTCTGTTCACACGCGAATAAATTGTAATCTCGGAAATACACTTAAAGTCTAGGGAAAAACCTTTGCCAATTTTTTTTTGTCTTTCTCTCGTAATTTTGTAAGAAAACTTTTTTTTGGGGACAAAAAAACCAGGAAAGTTTTGGTGACTAATACAGTTCGTTGCTCACTGTGATTCACCAATTCTTTTTTCGACATCCGACCGGAAATTTGGAGAGAGAGAAAGACCAGGAGAATTTTCTAGACACAACAGAAGCTTTTGGGAGTTTAAAAATTGTTTTTGTTCAAAAAAAAATCCAGAAGAAGCTCCGAGATAGACCGAAACCTTTTCTTACCTTTCTAAATTTGTCAAGAGAAACTCGTCCAGCTTCAAAATGGTAAGAAGCTTTTTTTATTAATTTCATTAGAATCTACCATTTTATTTTTTACAAATTATTTTCCAGTTTGGGAGGTCAAGGTTGCTAAAGTTGCATTGAAATTTTAATGAAATTAAATTAATTGAAAGAAATTCTGTGGTTTGGAAATGGTTTTCAAATGCAATTCGGGACTGCAAATAATTCTTTAGTGATTCCAAGTTAGCTTTTATGGCTTTAAAGAAAATTCATTTGATACATATTTTTTCAGAAAATATTTTTTATTGATATTATATGTATAAGTGGCTATACATATTATACTGTGGCTATATCAAAAATTTTTACTATATCCCTCTTGACGTCATAGGCTGAGGAATGAGCATTTTTTTATATGACGTAAATTTGAACAATGTCGGGAAAATGCTGCATATAACGTCCGCATTTAAAACGGTCATAAACCGGACATTGTCCCCTCCATCCCCTTATAATATCCTCATAAAAAAATGTCCACCTACAGCCTTTATTGATTGACATTTTTATAACTTTTAAATCCCACAAAAAAAAAATTCCATTTGTTTAAACAAAAAATATAAAAAAAAACCCTTTCCATCTTTACATATTGCAGGGGGAGAAATTACACGTAAGAGGCTGGGGAGATAAGATTTAAGATAACTGGTTAAAGCCTTATAAATGCAGCTGATTTTAGAAATGTATGGTACAGAATAGAAAAAATGGAACCACAAGGGAAGAAATTACGCAGAGGAAGGAAATCAATTGGAGAGAAAAAAATGGAGTGCATAAAAAGGGGTAAAAAGACGATCGTGTTTCAGCCCTTGGCAATAGTACGTACTCGTACACATTCATTAAGGACGAGAAAGGGAGACTCTCTTTAAATAAATCCTCAGACGTATAAAGCAATATAAGAACCTCCAATTTCACACTTGGATGGTTCCTACTTATTCCCCAAAAGACAAATGACAGAGTAATCATGTCAACAAAAAAAAAATGGCATCCTGTCTACAATAATTTTTTTTAAATGTTTACCGTCTCGTGTACGTACATACATATGTTTTACTTGTCTCCGTCTATTATTACGTCTTTCATTGCTGTACCTATCATTTCTGCAAACGAGAGTCACACAAGAATTAAAGGACTTCCAATTTCCTTCCACACTGGTGCACTTTTTTTCTGTTTTTGTGGATAAAACATGGATTTTCGTTGAAGGATGTGGTAAACAGACAAAAAGGGGGTGTAATTACAAACTTTTAGACAATCCTCCTTGTCATTAGTGGATTGACTCCATGAGCTGGGGAGGGTGTGACAGTGCCAGACGGGATTACAGGGATGGAGAGTCAAAATGAGATGACGAGACAGGGAGGGAGAAAGAGAGAAAGGAAAGTAGACAGAAAGAGAGACAAAGAGCAAGAAATAAAGAAATATATATAATAGAAAAATACGAAAAAGACAAGAAAGACAGAAACAATATGGGGAAAAAAGAGAGAGATAAGAAAGACCAAAACATATAGGAAGAAGTAGAGAAAAAGAGAGGAAGCAAAATATAAAAAAGAAGAGAAAGAAAAATAGAAACACGAGAGGGGAGAGAAGACAAGAAAGACAGACAGAAAAATAATATAAAAGGACAAAGAAAAACAGAAACGAGAAGAGAGAGATAGAGAAAGAGGGAGAGAGATAAACAGAGAGAAACAGAGAGAGAAAGACAAAGATATACAGAGAAGAGAGAGAGAAACAGAGAGAGAAAGACAAAGATATACAGAGAAGAGAGAGAGAAACAGAGAGAAACAGAGAGAGAAAGACAAAGATATACAGAGAAGAGAGAGATAAACAGAGAGAAACAGAGAGAGAAACAGAGAGAGAAAAAGAACGAAATTCGCAAGAAGTAGAAAAAAAGAGAATATAAAAAAGTAGAGCAAGTAAATAGACACAAGAGAGAGAAAGAAAGAAATGAAAAGAGAGAGAGAGAGAAAGGAAGAGAAACGGAAAGGCAAAAAGAGAGAAAGGAACAGAGAGAGAGAGAAATGAAGAGAGAGAGAAAGGAAGAGAAAGGGAGAGAGAAATGAAAAGAGAGAGAGAAAGGAAGATAAAGTGAAAGAGAGAGAAAAAGAGATGTAGAGGGAAAGAGAGAGAAAAAGTGAAGGAGAGGGAAAGAGAGGGGAAGAGAAGGAAAGAGAGAGAGGCAGAGAGATAAAGAAAGACAGAGCGAAATAAAAAATAAATGAAAAGCGGAAATTTAAAGACAGAAGAGAACCGCAGAAAAATAGTCAAATCCTTTGGGCATTCGGGTATTAAATAATTCTTCCTCTCCAACGCCTTCGGAGTACCAAAAATGATGGATTTCCCCCTCGCTTCCAAAGTCTACAAAATTGTGTTGACAAGGATTGGTTTTGACCAAAGGTTTATCAGTTCCCGCTTGGTTTTCATATGTGCAATTTCTCAAGATAAAATTATATCTTATTGTTATAGAAGCTGCCGTTACTCTGCATATTGTCGTTTTACTTTAAATTATATTAAGCTTCGTAGTGATTATATGCCCAATCGTAGTCCAGATCATGCACAGATCAAGTTGAAGGGGCATTAATTAATTCTTGCATTACAACTATATGATGCCTTCTCCGTGTCAGTACGGAGAAAAGCAATAATTTCCCAATTAAGTTCAGTTCCAAGCGAGAGATGATGAATAGTGTAATGAGAAGAGGGAGTAAGCCAATTTTCGTGTGTGCCTCTTTTGCTGCATTATCACTGCGTTTGCTCGTATGAAACCTCAATTTTCACATGGGATCAAAACCCATGTAAATACATACTAAAAGTACGAATATAAGCGTAGTTCCTTATTATAAGCGTATAGTACACCTGTACACATGCACAGACAAATGAAGAACTGACATAGCCTTAGAACTGACATAGAGTTACTGGGAGCAATAATAATAATTCGCCACAGTGCAACGTGCATCCGAACAATGAGCAGAGAAATAGCAATACAAAAAAACCAACTAGGCCATTAATCTTCTTTTCACGGGGAGGAAGAATAAAAGAGCATCTATAGCTGTGTGGAATTAGGAGGGCGAGAGACAGGCTAAGGAAGGAGAATTTGTAGAAGAAAGAAAGAACTAAGGGCCACCCGGAAAAAGAGAGAGACGGAGGAGAAGTAGAACAGGGAGAAATCAAATACGAGATTCTGATACTTATACCTATGCAAAGACAGAGGAGAGAGTCGGGAAATAACGGGCGAAAATCATCAAGGAGGGAGGGGGAAAATGACAGAGAAAGGATGGTGACAAATAGAAAGAAAAATATTTGCAGAGAAAGAAGACAGCAGTAAGAGAGAAAAAGTCAAAGAGAGAAAGAGAAACAGAGAGAGAAGCAAAGAGAAACAGAGAACGAGAGAGAAGGAGAGAGAGAACAGAAACTGAAGGAGAGAGAAACAGAGAGAAGGAGACAGAGAACAGAGAGAGAAGGAGAGAGAGAACAGAGAGACGGAGAGAGAGGTGTAGAGAGAGAACAGAGAGAGAAGGAGAGAGAGAACAGAAAGAGAGGAATAAAAATAAAAAGAGAGCAAGAGAAAAAGAAAGGGATTGAAAGCAAGAGAACGAAGAAAGCGAAAGAAAGAGAGAGAAAGAAACAGAAGGAAAAACAGAGAAAGAAAAATAAAGAGAGAGAAAGAAATAGAAGCAAAGAAAAATAAAGAGAGAGAAAGAAATAGAAGGAAAGACAGAGAAAGAAAAATAAAGAGAGAGAAAGAAATAGAAGGAAAGGTAGAGAAAGAAAAATAAAGAGAGAGAAAGAAATAGAAGGAAAGACAGAGAAAGAAATAGAAGGAAAGATAGAGAAAGAAAAATAAAGAGAGTGAAAGAGAGGAAAGGATTAGCAGAATAAATGGAGGGAAAGAGAATCAGAAAAAAATGTAAAAATAGAGCCATAAAGAAGCGGAGATGGAGAGAGAAGGAAGAAGAAAAAAAGGAGAAGAGAAGGAGAAAAAAGAGAAGGAAGGAAGATGAAAAACAGAGCAAGTGGACCAGAAAAATGGGAAATGGAGAAGAGGAGAAAAATAAAGCTGAAAAATGAGAATAGGAAAAATAAAAAATGAAAAGACGAAGAAAAATAAGGAGAAAATGGAAGGAAAATGAGAGCGAATTAAGGAAGAAAAAATGGGATAATGGACGTTCAAATCCTTCCAAGTCAGGCACCGTGATGAAGACGAACGAGAGCAGCATCTTGGTTATTGCCAGATAATAAAAAAAATTATTAGGAATAAAATCCACGTATAAAAACCGTACTTATAAAAAAAAGTGCATTTATTCACCATACGAATCCTTTGATTGCACCAGCCTCCTAAAAATCCCAGGAAAACCAAAGGGACAGAAAGAGCTAGGGGGTATGAAAGGATAGTGAAGGAGATCAGAAAACACGACGTGCTTGAACAAGAAGCGAGGGAATGCATTTCAAGTGCAACAAGATAATAAATGATTGTTAGTTGTGGCAACGCCAAAAGCACGTCAGGATTCAAGTGGTGTAAAAAAAATTCTTTTGAAAAATATACAAGTCACCCTATGCATTTTTACCATTATACATTTCTTGTTAAGGTAGATAATCTACCAGAAAAAAAATTTTTTGACGCCCGGCTATTCAACTTGATGCAAGGGATTTTTTTTTTGCACACGTTTTTTCGTACTTTTTTTAGTCCACTCGCGCTAATATGTGTATCTCTGATATTCTTTATTAAATTGAGGTAGCTAGAGCTTTTCTTTTGTAGTACAGTATTCTCATCGAGAGATGAAGAGACTCACGGTTTAATGACTCACATTAGCTGGGAGTTGCAGTTGACAAAGCTTTCCGTTTTTGCATTTTTAAAATATACAAAAACATGCAAATACTTGCATGGTTGCAAGTTTTTGCAAATTATTGCATTTCTTCATTGTCCGTCATATTTTTTCTTTTTAGTTTCCTTGTTATTCTTGAGCTTATCCAGGACAGCTTTCTTCTCAAACAGTCATTGTCTTTGATGAGGCCGGGATGAGGCTGCAAGTATTTGAAATTGCATTTGTCGGGGAAGTCAAAACCTATAAAGCATGTAGACAGGAAAATCTTTAGGGAGAGAGCGAGATGACAAAAAATAGGGGAAATTGACACGTATTGAGACCGAAAGAAAAACTCACATATTGAGAAATATAGAGGAAGAAGCAGAGAGAAAGAGAAATAAAGAGGAAAATAAAAGAGAGAAATTATAAATAAAGAATAAAGCGAAAAAATATAAAAAAGAGGATGCAAAAACAGAAAAGAGAGAGAAAAAGAGATAAAGAAAAATAAGAAAAAGAGGGAAAGAGAAAAACGGAAAAGAGAGAGAGAGAGGAAAATAAGAGAGAGAAATTATAAATAAAGAAAAAAGAGAACGAGAAAAGAGAAAAATAGAGAAAGAAAAAAGGTAAAAAGAGAGAAAAAGAAATATAGAAAAAAGGGAGAAAGAGAAATATAGAAAAAGAGAGAAAGAGAAATATAGAAAAAAGGGAGAAAGAGAAATATAGAAAAACGAGGAAAAAGAGAAAAAAGGGGAAAATAAGAAAAAAAGAAGTATAAAAAAACGGGAAAAAAAGAATTATAGAAAAAAGGGGAAAAAGGAAAAAATAAGAGAAAGAGAAATATAGAAAAAAGGGGGAAAATGGAAAAATAAGAGAAAGAGAAATATAGAAAAAAGGGGGAAAAGGGAAAAATAAGAGAAAGAGAAATATAGAAAAAAGGGGGAAGTGGAAAAAAAGAGAAAGAGAAATATAGAAAAAAGAGGGAAGTGGAAAAAAAGAGAAAGAGAAATATAGAAAAAAGGGGGAAAAGGGAAAAATAAGAGAAAGAGAAATATAGAAAAAAGGGGAAGTGGAAAAAAAGAGAAAGAGAAATATAGAAGAAAGGGGGACAGGACAGAGAAATAAAGAGGAAAAAATGTCGAAAGATGGAAACTAATTGGAAAGAGAGAGAAAATCAAAGAAAAAAACGGGAAAATCAGAGAGAGAGAGAGGACATAAACAGGACGAAAAGGAAAAGACAAAGAGGAAGTAATTAGGAAAAAAGAAACGAAACAAATGGGGAAAGAAAGAAAGTGAAAGAGCGAGAAAGAACGCGAATCGCTCAAAAGAAGGAAAAGAGAAGAATAAAACGTTGAAAAAGAAAGAGAGAAAGCGAAAAAAATATAAGGAGAAATAGAGACAAAGAAAAAAAAATTAAAGTAAGAACAATAAAGAAAAATTGAAGGTGAGGAAACAAAAGAGGAAGTTAAAGAAGAAAAAGAAAAAAGAGTCTCTTTTCTTTCTCTCAGGAAAGAAAGAATTAGGAGTGGCGAAAAAATGAGAAAGAAGCTTCGAATTATCGAAATCCTTTAAAATACATATGTTAACATGTTTAATTTAAATCTTCTCGCCAGCATTTTATAAGGTAAAAAATACCAAAATATACTTATGCACATACGTATTTGTATGTCTTTCATGTGCATACAAAGTAAAGAGAGAAAATCTAGTGATTACACCTCTTGCAATTATATTAGCCCTAATGAGTAGCAAATAAAATATATTCAAGATTTCCCCACTTGAGATATAGATATAGTGCCTCTTGAAAGCCATTTACATGGTAAATACAGCCAAAAGTAATTCTTCCCATTAGCAAAGACAAAAGCCGGGGAGGTGAGCCTCTGTCTGAAAGTGTGTGTTAAATCATAGATGACACTAATCCCCATAATAACGTCAGCATGAAATGTGACAAAAGGAAAATACGGCTTTATACCAACATATTTATGTTGATGTCCTGTAAAGGTGATTTAATCACTCATCACAGCAAGTTTTTATAATGCCGTTAGGACTATATAGGACAACATTTCTATGCAAAATCACCTTAACCGTTGCCATGTATTTCAAAGGGAAAAAGTAGGCCTTTCCCTTTGATCTTAGGTCAGTTCTTCAGATAACTCTTTTCAGTATTTTTGAAATCTTGGTTTTATTTCGTGGTAATTTTGTTTTCACATTTTCCGCACTCTTTTACAGTGATAAGAAACCATATACATATTATACAGCTATAATACCTATATATTATAATAACATATGTGACTGGGTTTTACATTAGTTTTTAAGGGAATCGAGGATTCACATTTGGAAGTTCCCTGGAGTGGAACAAATGGGGAAGATTCATTAAAAAAAGGGAAAAATAGTTAAACGTGAAGGAGTTTAATATGAAGAAATTTTTTTTCTTCCCTTTAAATCATTTTCGAACTGCTCTCATGCATTAATAACGACAGAGAGACACGTGTGTATGCCAGAGATTTGACCATGTCGGATTTACACCTGCAAAAAAATCCGGTGGTGTCCTTGAACAAGAAATAAATAAATAAACAAAGAAATTAATGGGTGCTTTCCCTCCAAAATAATAAAAATGAACTTCCTCTCCTTATTTTTCCTTAATTATTACCCTTTTTTTCAAGCCTTGCCTTACATTTATGTATACATATGTACATAATATATACTTTCTGTATACCTACTTAAAGCTGGGTATAGAATTACAAATAATTAATTTGTGCTGAGCTCCCCGTCTTTATCCTGATTACACTCCCACATCCTTTTTCGTATAGAAAAATTAATTGGCAAAAAAAAATGCATTCTTTTCATTTGATTAATACTGTGTATTATACACAAAATTGCATTAGGATATGATGCGTTTTCAAACAGTACAAAGGATATTCTAGTTGGCCAATTTCATTTCTAACCCTTTTTCTTCTTCGAATAGAAAAAAGGAGACTGAAAAAAAAAAGGTTTGTGGGAAAGTAATTAAAATTTTTAGATTATCTTCAATTTCCCCTGAACGATCATAAATTACAGAAGAAATTATAGAAGAAATTGCCGTGTTACTTTAGTCATTATCGGATTGCAATTAGGAGGAGTGAATTAGAGAAATGGGATTATCTCTCAATCAGAAAGAAAGCTTAAAGTTCTAATCATGGTCTTGGCACGGGGCAAATGGGGAGAGTATTCCATTTTTTGCCCAAAGAGAATCTGTGCCATCTGGACCGAATTAATTATATTGACGTTTACTATACAAGGACGAAAAATATCACCGTATTCGGTCTTATTTTGGGGCATTTACACGAGGTTTTTCGCACTGGGAGAAACACTAATGCCCTGACCTCAAATTTTACCCTCAATTTGGGAGCATTTTTGCCTTTTGTAGAGCAATCCGACTTTTTTTATAACACCTGCAGAGTCAGGGAAATCCCTGGTCGACGACCGGAACCATTGTTATTTGAGCGTGTGTGAGTGCCATGGCTTGTACGTAATTGCCCTCCATTATAGTTGCACACACTCGCCAGCGGATTTTCCCATGACAAAGCTTGTTCCTCCCGTTTCTCGTTTATTCTCAATTCAATTCTCCCGCTCATTCTTCCTCTTGTGTTTTCTCTTTCTCTTTTTTTATTCTTCTCTCCTCTCATTCTCTTTTTTGTCATATTTTTTTCTTTTTAATATTTTCGCTTTTTTGACTTTTACATTTTGCTTTTGTTTTTTATTCCCTCTTTTACCCTTTTTGTCTCTCTTATTTTCTCTGCTTTCATTTTTAGCTATCTTATTTTCTCTGCTTTCATTTTTAGCTATCTTATTTTCTCTGCTTTCATTTTTAGCTATCTTATTTTCTCTGCTT
>JAQGBT010004440.1:0-16564 GCA_034698585.1 Disparrhopalites patrizii
CTGTTTTTCTAATAATTCTCTCATTTTTTTGTTTTCTGTTTTTCTAATAATTCTCTCATTTTTTTGTTTTCTGTTTTTCTAATAATTCTCTCATTTTTTTGTTTTCTGTTTTCTAATAATTCTTTAATTTTTTTTGTTTTCTCCTTTTCTAATAATTCTCTCATTTTTTTGTTTTCTCTTTTTCTAATAATTCTCTCATTTTTTGTTTTCCCTTTCTTCTTTTCTCTCCCGTTTTGCTTTCTCTTTTTCTGTTTCTCCCTTTTTGTTTTATCTTTGTACATTGCTCTCTCCTTATCCTTATCCTTTCTCTTTCCCATTTGGTTCTTTTTTTTCATTCCTCTCTTTCTATTTCTTATTTTTCACCGATCTCTTATTGTTTCCGATTCCCTCTTTCTATTTCTTATTTTTCACCGATTTCTTATTGTTTCCGTTTCTCTCTTTCTATTTCTTATTTTTCACCGATTTCTTATTGTTTCCGTTTCTCTCTTCTATTGCTTTCTCCATTTCTAATTTCTTCTGTTTGTTTTCTCTTCTTGCGTCTCTCTTTTTAATTTCAAGTATTAGATTGCCCTAAAACTTGCTCGCTCTTTCTGTTTTAGTTTTCTCTCCATTTTTCTCTCCCTTTTTTGCTCTGTTTTTCTCACCACTTTGCTCTCTTTTCTCACCTTTTTTTCTCGGTTTTTCTCTCCATTTTCCGTTCTTCTCTCCCTTTGTCACTGTTTTTACCTCTATTTTCCTCTCTTCAATTGTCTCTCCCCCTGTCTGTTGCGGAGTAAAAATAAGCATTATTTCCCCCCCAGTATATTGCGTACAGGAAAAATGACCGAAAAAAACGAGTCTACCCAGTCAAAACATCGCAACTTCCGTCGCTAATACAGTACGTTACAATCGGCACGAAAATTTGCACTTAAATGAGCTTTGAGCATTGCAGCATGAAAACAAGTAGAGAAAGCCACGTCATTCCTCACCTTGGAATTTTATGACCGTACATTCTCCAGAAGAAAGCGTACGCAACATATTTACGTAATCGTAAAATATACAAAGAAAGGAAGAATTTTTAAAATCCATTTAATTACCATCCGCCTGTACGGATTTCAACTAGTTACAGAATGTAGCATTTTAAAAGTCTTAATTTAAGCGAAAGGATAATTGGATAAATTACAAATGTGTTAAACACACAAGTTTTTACCAATAGAGATATGTATAAGCCAAATTGGAAATGACGTGGAGGGTTTAAATGGTCTAAGGGTTAAAGTTTCTTCAAATTTAATTGTTTATGTTAATTTATCAAAAAAGCATTTAAATCCCTTTTAAAATTGCCAGATCTCTTTCCTAAAGGGAAAACACGGTATCTCCTGCCAATTTTGCTTTGTGCAGAGTGAAGCTTTCTCCTTTTTGAGGCAGGTAACGAGCAAATGGTTGGACTGTCAAAAACAAAATGCAAATTACAGTCACGTGTAATTATGATCACATCCATCTATTGTTACCTCTTTTCAGGTGGAAAGGTGTTAAAAATAAAATGATTGATTAGCATCCGAATGTGTCAAATATGTATCAGTTCGCACGCTCTCGGCTCTTCTTCTGAACGTTGTAAAGGATCATCATTGGAAGGAGAAAGAACAACAACATTTGTTTTAAGTTCAAAAACCGATTCTTTCCAGTTCCTTGACTTGCTAAGGAGCTCATTTGTCAATTATATGAAGGAGTGTGTCAATTTCCTACGTCAACAGTGTCCGTGTTGATTCAAAAGGGTCATACAAATGTTACTTAATTTAAAGCAACTATATATACAAAATATTCAAAAGAGAGTTAAGAATAACACTTTTATGGATGTGATTTCTTCCCTGATGCTTTCCTCTTACAAGAAAGGGTCATTTTTTTTAGACATTTATCCACACGTTTACTACTAGAGGTAGGTCGATACATGTGAAATGGACAGGTTAGATACATATGAAATGCATAATGCATGGGAATTATCTATATTTCTGCGCTGTGACAAAGTGACAAAAAGATTTTATGTATGATTTGTCCCTGTAAAGATTTTTTTTTTGGGAAAGGTTTATGTAACTAATAGGAAAAAAAATTTTGGGAATAAAATGATCATTAAAATGAAGGTGGAGCTATGTACGTGTAATTTAAAGCAATCTAAACGTCCGGTGCATAAATACCGCCCGTATATGTATGTAATTGTATATGTACAAGTGCTAATTTATTCCTTTGAATTTGCATTTTTGTATATTTTTCCCTCTGATTTTCCATTTCTGAGCCTTGTTTTTTTTTGGTCACGTCTCCCTTGTGTGAAGAATGATTTGGATGACTTGAATTAATTTTTTTTAGGGGTAAAAATAACCACCTTCTGGAGGTAAAGGCTTATTCTTACCTTAACCTCGTCACAAAGATCTCATCCAAGCCTTTCTTCCTCCGTCAGGACCAATCCCGTGCTGAAATAATCCAAAATCCGGTCCCAGAACAGTTGCAGGACAGTTGAAACCGTGAAGGACATCAACACGAATTTTATACTCACCTGCGATATAATATTCTCTGTCCCTCCGAAGTGATTGAGCATTTTTCTGGGGAAACATTTTCGAAATAAATCCATCTTTTTTTGAGGATTTCAGACAGCTCGGATTTTGCAAGTGTGAGTTCTGGCAAGGAGTTTTTCTGCGGTCAAGAAATTTTGTGGAGAAAGACATTTTCCAGGATTTTGGGAATTAAGAAGGCCGAGGTTTACCCGGGTGGGTTAGACGGAAATGGCAACTATACAGAGGACAAATTTATTTCTGGTGGCCCTCCTCCTGCAAATCACAAGGGTTGTGTCATTATTGGAATTGGATTATGTGAAAACAGTGAAGCAGACCTTCGGAGTTCCTGGATCTTCGGATAATCATTATTTAACGTAAGCAATTTCTACATTTTCCTGGCCATATTTTAGATATTAAGTTTGATAAGTATTAAATTAGATGTTGAATTAGACATTAGATGAATATTAAATTACATGTTAAATTAGATACTCAATTAGCTATATTATATTTAAGTTAAATTTGTTAAATATTAAATTAGATACTCAATTAGATATATTATATTTAAATTAAATTTGTTAAATATTAAATTAGATACTCAATTAGATATATTATATCTAAATTAAATTTGTTAAATATTAAATTAGATACTCAATTAGATATATTATATTTAAGTTAAATTTGTTAAATATTAAATTAAATGATACTAAATTAGATGTTAAAGTTAAATATTAAATTAAATGATATTAAATTAGATGTTAAAGTTAAATATTAAATTAAATGATATTAAATTAGATGTTAAAGTTAAGTATTAAATTAAATTATATTAAATTAGATGTTAAAGTTAAGTATTAAATTAAATGATATTAAAGTAGATGATAAAGTTAAATATTAAATTAAATGATATCAAAGTAGATGTTAAATTTGTTAAATATTAAAATGCTTTTAAAGTAGATGTTAAATTTGTTAAATACTAAAATGCTATTAAATCAGATTTTAAATTTGTTAAATATTAAAATGCTATTAAATCAGATGTTAAATTAGATACTCAATTAGATATATTAAATGACATGCATAATTATCTAGATATATAGAAATTAGATCTGAAATCAGAGAAATATTTAATTATATTGTAAATTAGATTGGAAGTTAAATTCTATATTAAATTAGTTGTTACATTAGATATTAAGTTCGATTAATATTAAATTAAACCAGATAACAACTCTCTCCGAGTGCCCTTAAGGGCTTAATCGAGCTTGAACTGAAGTGTTCCAAAAAGCTTTCAGAGAACATTTTAAAAAGCTATAATTTCTATTATCAAAAGGCAGCTTTTATTCCACCACAATATTAATCGATTGTTATCCAAAGTCAAAGTGCCCTTGTATCCATATTGGCTATATAAGAATATGTTTGGATAATTTTATATTAATGACAGAATTTATTATTAATTCCCATTTGCCTGTTCAGCATTATTTCCACTGAAATTGCTTAAACGTGTGTAGAGAATGTTAAAAATTATTATTATTAAGAACAAGAAATGCTAATGATTATTTCTGATTTTTTTTTTTAATAAATCCAGAGTTAAAAGCCCTGAAACAGAGGATGTGAATAACATGAATGGCTCCATGGCGGGTGCGGAGTCAACAGAGCGAGTATTTAGCCTCACAGTATTCGTGGTTTCAGTCATAGCCATCGTTCTATGTCTGGTAATCACTTATTTCTGCTACAGCTTCGCCTCCACCTTCGTCCAGCATTTCCTCCAGGAAAAGCGGAAACGATACAAGGGCAGCTATATGGAAGCCCTGGACACGGAGACAAGCTCCCTGGATTCTGTATAAAATATTATTTCTTTTCTATATACCATGTACATAGACATTTTTTAATTTGTAAAAAAAACTATTTCCTTCGCATAATGAATAAATATTGCAACTATAGCGCTTACATATGTATTTGTATACCAACAAAAATCTCTTGGAATGTATGGCAAATGAAGAGGCAGTTTTTTATGCGTATTAAATATTAATATTACATGCATATACATACTATTTCACAGGAATCATATTCGCTAATGTAAGAATTTTATTTTGTCAAATAATTCATATCAAACCAGCGGAAATCCCGGAATTGACTTAAAGCAGTTTTAATTGGGGAAATAATAATGGTAAAATTAGTAATAAATTGTATCGCCAGTCGAGCAATCCCATTGCATCAAAATCATTTATTGCTTTATTAGTGTTAATCCTTTCTCGGTTTGCTCAATTTGGATGTGGGAGTTTTCTTCAGGAATTTCTCTCTTCTACATTTATAAGGGCAATCAGAGAACTAAATTCCCTCTTTGGACTTTTGACGAATGTCCGAAAGTTTAATTTTAATTAATGGGTCAAATGAATTAAATTTGAATTAAATTGTATGGTTTAATTCTTTTTTTTTTTTGTATGAAATTATACGATTTAATTCGGTTTCTACATTGAATTATATAATTCAATTCATTTCTACATTAAATTGCATAATTCAATTTCCATTTTTTATACAATGTTTATTAGTTTTAATTATGTATATGAAAAATGAAAATGAAATGAAATGCTTAAATCCACTCTTTACAGTTTTTTCTATTGAATTATGCAATGATTCACATTTGTTTTCGAATCAAAATTTGCCATTAATTATTTTACCCCTTGAATAAATGTTTATTAATAAAATGTGTTTTTACTCTAATCGGAAACTTTCCTTTTAGGACAATTTTTTACTATTGTATGCCTATAGAATTCATTATGAATACAGAACTATACCTAATCTCTTCCCGTAATCAGCCGCTTTCACCTCGATTAGCCCCGATAATGTACAATGCTGCATCATTTTAACGCAGTTTATAAGACAGCATCTTTTTGAATAATTACAATTTTAATAACTCCACATTTTGCAGTGGTCAATCAAGGTTTCTAACGGGAATTTGGAATGCACTATGAGCTGCAATGGGAGGGGTGGCGATTTAAGATTGGCATGTGCATTTCTGGAATATTCTTTTGATTGTAGGCAAAAAAAAACGTTTACAGGGAAATTCCTTGTAAGTCTGCCCCAACGCTTTAAGTAACATGAAAGCGGCGGGGGTACTTTCGTGACTGGATCCGAAAAATATTATTACAGTGTATTCCCATATAAATATTTCCCCCACACGCTTTTGCCGTAATATAAAATGAAGAAATGTTTTTGTTTACTGCCCATAAAAACCTGCTGGACAAAGGACTATCGATTTCCCCATTTCCGATTTAATATAAGTAGTTCTCCCACATAATGTATTTTTTTTCTGGATCGTGAACTTGAAATATACGACATTCTTTTACAATGCAGAAGGTCTATTATTAGATCCTTTGCAATACACAGTTTGCCGAGATATTTTTTTTTGGGGGCTTGGATATATTGTCCAACAAAAGGAGATTGGGGACTCAAAAGGCAATTTGGAGTAGTGCCTTTCATCATTTTCGCTCCAGGTCCTCCCGAGAAAGCTCCTCCATTTACTTCTCAATATTCCAGTATAAGTCTCCATAAAAATCTCCAGCGGGGTAATATGAAGGAGCTCCTTCTTGCAAATTAAGTTTAAAACAGGGGAATTATGGAATTTTTTCATTTAACTTGGATTTTGGGGGGAAAAGAATAAAATTTTGGTGACTATTTCGCTCTTTTTTCGTCCGTGACATCCCACCTGGAGGATTAATTATAGGAAAAGTGAAGGCGGAATTTCGGAGAAATTACTGGAGATTTCCATTTATATTTTGCAATAGTTCTTTGGAATCCATCCATCAAAGTCATGTGTGAGTGCGGAAGACCGATGGCTCCGGAATGGGGCTGGAATACGGATTTTTTGCCGGTGGAAGACGGGGATTTCTACGAATTTGAGCTTCGTCGGCAATTGGAGAGGAACAAGGCAAATATGGTGGATCAGTTGCAGGAAGATAATTTGGAGTTGAAGCAGAGCATTGCGGAGATGGCCCATAATGCGGAGTCCAATTTGAGTAATATCCAGTGCGCCTGCAAATGCTGTGAGAAGCGCTGTACGTGTCATCAGGCCTTCCTGGAGGATATCCGGCCCTTGGCCATTAATGTGGACAAGAAGAGGAAGGAGAATGTGAGTCGCTATGAGATGCTCAATTGGGTCAATGATAGCTTGGAGGCCACTTTGAGCAAGATTGAGCAATTGGGCACCGGGGCTGCCTTCTGTCAGTTGCTGGATATGGTTTTTCCAGGTATTTTTTCATGGACTTTATCCTGTACTTTATTTCATGGTGGGGATAATTGACCAATATTGTTTAGGGTGCAACGATTTTGTTTTAATTATTTTATGTTTGAACGCCATTACACGTTTTGGCACAAGTTTTTTTAGCCATCGTATGTAACGGTTAGATAGGTGTTGGTGCGTACTCCTTGTCCTCAGCCATTAAAACTGCGTGTTGTTGCATTTTCCAATTGTTGTTAATGTTTGCAGTGTTATTACTTTAAAAAAAACCAATGCTTAAATTTGCGAGTGTTTTTACATATTTTAATTTTAAATGCTCAAATTTGCTATTATTTTTGCATGTTTTAATTTTAAATGCTCAAATTTGCAATTGTTTTTGCATGTTTTAATTTTAAATGCTCAAATTTGCAATTGTTTTTGCATGTTTTAATTTTAAATGCTCAAGTCTGTGACTGTTTTTGGATACATATTTCAATTATAAATGCTCAAATTCGTGTGCTTTTAGATATTTTAAATGCTCAAATTAATGAGTGTTAAATGCTTTTTTTAGTGTTTTTCGATATTATTTTATTTTATTTTATTTATTTAATTATGCTTAATGATTTTTTATTGTGGTTGGCTATTATAAATGCTCCAATTTGCGAGTGCTTCTCGATATTTTAATTACAAATGCTCCAATTTGCGAGTGCTTCTCGATATTTTAATCACAAATGCTGAATTTTTTCGAGTGTTTTTGTGGTATTTAAATTTCGCAAATTTAAGAGTGTTTTTGGATATTTTAATTTTAAATGATCAAATTTGTAAGTGTTTTGGGATATATTTAAATTAAATGAGCGTTGTGAGTGTTTCTTGATATTTTAATTTTAAATATTGAATGCACAGAGTTGTATGTGCTTTTGGGAGTATTTATTTGAAATGTTCAAATTTGTGGATGCGTCTAGATTTTGTTATTAATAATTTTTAAATTAAATGCTTCTTAGAAAATGTAATTACTCAAATTTGTAAGTGCTTTAGGTTCGTTTTAATTCTCGATGAGAGTTCTTTCTTGGGCGTAGTTTTGCATCTTCTTTTGACCGCTTTTGATATTTTAAAACCAACATTTGTGGGCTATTGTGGGTTTTTTAACATTGAATTTCCTAATTTTTTTATTTTTAATGTCAGCATAATTTGGTCCAGTTGTATTTACATTTGTTGTATTGCTAAAATTTCCGACTGCACTTAGATGTTTTATAAAGAAAACGCTGCCACCATTTGATTTTTAATGCAAATGCTCAAATTCATCAACGTCTTCAGAATTCCGAAGCCAACAGGTTTTGGCGCTTTTAGTTTCTGAACATAAATGGATTCTTTATAGATTTTATGTCTTTCCCGTGCTAACCATTTTAAGACAGGAATTTACATGCAAACATATGTTAAAAGAGTATATGTAATGGCACTCTATTAGCATTAAAAATGTGCAAAAAAAAAACGGATCATCCCGTGGCTTGAATCATAATGAACGCCTCTGAACCATATAAAAAAGCTCTATGTATAATCCCTTGATTTTTTACAGGCAGCATCAATCTAAAGAAAATAAAATTTGAATGCAAGCACGAACATGAATACATTCAAAACTTCAAAGTTCTCCAAGCCTCTTTCAAGAAGCTGGAAGTGGACAAAGTCAGTTATGGAGGGTCGTAACCCTTTTTTATTTTATCAATAACAACCTTAAAAATAATCTCCATCATAAAACCTATTTCCTCCCTTTGTATTTTAATATATATATATTATTATTATTATTTGTATACAAACAAAAAATCGATATAATTGTATATAAAAAATATATTTTATGCCCATATAGATTATTCCCGTGGATAAGTTAGTGAAATGTCGCTTCCCCGACAATTTCGAATTTGGCCAATGGTTCAAAAAATTCTTCGAGGCCAACTACAAAGGACTTCCCTACAATGCCAGGGAGGCTCGGGGTGGGGCAGAATTGGGGGGGATGCCCACTTTCCTTGGGAAGCCAATGCCACGTCTCGCCATTCCCAGCGCCAAATCAACAATGTCCAACATGACAACGACCAGAAAATACAATGGACCCTGTAAGATTCTCATCAGCCCCATAATAATTATAGGGCATTTTAATCCAAATGAATATTGAACCCTTTTTTTTTACTACAAGGCTTTTTTTTGGAGTAATTTCTTACGTATAAATCACGTATGGGGCCATTAAAAAATGGTTGACGAGGTTATATTGTGGGTCATTACGCTTCCAAAGGAGCGGGGCCAAAGAACCTCATTGCATCGGGACTTTAATGACTTTTTTGACAATTTATTTAACGATTTATTTTTTTTGGTGTACTATTTTTTTTTCTCTCTTATTAATGCGTCTATGTATAGCTTTCGGTTCGAAAAAAAATAATGAGGTGATGGCCAGACCCCTCACACCACCGCCAGCCACACCACCCGGCAATCCTGCCCTGGCCGCCGCTGGGGTGATGAGCCACGTACAAATTGAGGAGGTTGTCGCCCAGGTATTATTCGTCCGGGCTTAAACAGAATATATTGATGAATTATAAGGATTAATTCCCACTAATTGCACGTATTCTTATTATTAACGACGAATTGTTGACGAATTATTGACGATGAATATTAAACGCGATGCAAATTTCTTGCGAAGGAGGGTTATTCTTCAAAGGGATGGAAAATTGCTTAAAAGCAATGGTAAATTCCTTAAAAGCTGGGAAATGTTTTTTCCCAGACGTCTGGAAAGCCTTAGAAATTTTATTAAAAACGATGGGAATGTTCTTCAAAGCGACGGGCAATTTCTTCAAAGCGATGGAAAATTTCTTAAAGACGTTGGAAAATTTCTTAAAGGCGTTAGAAAATTTCTTAAGGGCGTTGAAAAATTTCTTAAAGGCGTTAGAAAATTTCTTAAGGGCGTTGAAAAATTTCTTAAAGGCGTTGGAAAATTTCTTAAGGGCGTTGAAAAATTTCTTAAAGGCGTTGAAAAATGTCTTAAAGGCGTTGGAAAATTTCTTAAAGACGTTGGAAAATTTCTTAAAGGCGTTGGAAAATTTCTTAAGGGCGTTGAAAAATTTCTTAAAGGCGTTGGAAAATTTCTTAAGGGCGTTGAAAAATTTCTGAACAGCGACGGAAATTTGCTTAAAAGCGATAAGAATTTTTTTTAAAGCGAGTTCTTTAAAGCGATGTAAATTTTCTATAAAGCGCTGAACATTTTTTTAAACCGATGTAAATTTTTTTCTTACTGGCGATGAACATTTTTCTGATTTCTCCGATGGAAATTTTCTTCAAAGCTATGAAAATTTCCAGTACAGTGATGGAAATTTTCTTGAAAGCTATCAAAATTTCCTTTACAGTGATAGAAATTTTCCATTACAGTGATGGAAATTTTCTTGAAAGCTATCAAAATTTCCTTTAAAGTGATGGAAATTTTCTTGAAAGCAAAACCGACTAAATGGCAAAAAATATGAAGTCCCCACGAGCGCCAGCGAGACGGTTGTGTAACAATAAGAATACATGCATTTAGTGGAAAAAAATCTTTTAGCATTGATATAGTACATTGTAGGTAGTGGTAGGGGTTAGCAGAAAGTACAGCCTCAATGTACATATGAGGGCTGGAAAAATCCTGACGTTTATACTTTTCCAAAAAGTTTATTTATATGTCACCCATGCACTAAATTAATTATTTAATTTCCAATTTAATTCACGTTCACCATTTAATTTTGTTGAGGGCACTTTTTTTGCCTTTGTTTCAAATGTGTACAGTTAGCCGATACCCGGCTGTACCTCACCGGTTTGGAGCGGGAACGGGATTTTTATTTCGGCAAACTCCGAGATATTGAGCTCTACTGTGAGCAAATCGGCGGTGTGGAGGCTCACCCATCCCTTAGAAGAATTGGTGACATCCTATATGCTACTCAGGTATATCGCACATAATTATTGCATATAATTAAACCATTTAATTGTCTGTTTCTCCTATAACTTTCAATTTGTAAGTAGCTAACGCAATTAATACCAGGAGCAAAGAGCTTTTTTCCTCTATTTTTGAAGCAAATAAGAATCAATTTAATTCCGGTGACATTTTCTGTCAATTATTCTCTCGTTCAAATTCAAAATTTTTAATTGGTAGAAGAAGGAGAGAAGTTGGGAGACTCACCTTTAATTAATTTGTCCTCATTCCTTCAAAAATACCACCCAAAATCTTGTGAATGTGCAATTTAACTAAGAGCTAACATGCAATTTTCCTCACTTGTCAGATCTCTCTTATTTATAATTAATCATTCTAAGTAATTCTAAATAATTAATTAATACTCTAATTATTTTGTATTCATTTCAATTCCATTTTTAACAGGAGGGCTTTGCTCCTCCTGAGGACGTGGATTCTTCCTGCATCAACGAGGATGAAGATGATTTAGATGAATGTTGATCATTTTATAAAATATCCAAAATAATCATATTACATCACGTCTCACTCACAATGCAATGCAGTTAAATATCTCCAATAAAGAATGATCTCTTTCAGTCACCAAAAATTTTAGGCTATCAAACAAAAATGGGGGGAAACGCTTCTTACAAGAAAATAAATAAATCGAGTCTGTATATCCACATGTTTTGAACTGGATTTTATATGCGTTATTGCATTAATAATATTGCATATATGTACATATGTATAATTAATCTGAAAATTAATTATGTGTATACATAATTAATCTGGAAACTCAAAGTCCGAGTTAAAGCATCTTGTAATTGGCAGGTTGGCACTTTTTGGCATAATTTATTTGAGCAAAAATCCTTTTCTATTCAATTCTTGCAAAAATTTACTATTATAACAATATTACTTAACTAAAAATTAGGAAATTTACAACTTACCGAACAATTAGGAAATTCAAGGGACTTAATAATTAAGAAAAACTTAGTTGTAATAATTAACATTTAATTATTAGCACTGCTTCATAAACTATACAAATATCCGTAAGCTAATGACGCATTTAAGAAACTTAACTTCCGTTGGAACTTGTAATGCCCTTGTCTAAAATTAACACTTAAAACGCTTGTAAATCATCACCATAAAAGTGTTTGTCTGTCAACAAACGTTTGACATGTAAGGTGACCTGGCGGTCTTGTCAACCCCTTTCAAAGAGAGCCACAGTTAGTGTACAAACACTGGATAAAAATATAGGATAATTAATGGAAGGATATGTCTTTACATATAAACAATATTTTTTATTCTAAAATCGAAGGAAAATGTTTCAAATGGCCGTATCGGCCGTGGCATTAGCAAGGCCCTTCTTGTCCTCAGTCTTTAAATCCCCCTCAATCTCCTTGAGATCCACGTACACGCTCCAGATCATGATGCCGCGGATGACGACGAAGGCAAAGGAACGAATGACGACGGACCAGATGTGACCTCCGTAGGAAATCAGGATGAGGAAGGACACGCCTACGGCCATGATTGTGTACACCATCCAGTAATTCAGCTTCGTGTAATCCCTCTGTTAATCAATAGGTTATATATATATATATATATATATACATACGAACATACATAAGTATATGCATATTATACCCGTACAATTGTTTTCGGAGTGACAAATGAAAAATTTCTGGCACAACCAACATCAATAATTCACGGAGGAAATACCCGGATAATCCCTACCTTTTTGGAACATTGACATTTTGTCAATAGTTCAGGTTTAGGACAAAGAATACATACACAAATACACACATCGAGGGTGAAGTATATAAACTGATCATCTCCAGGCGGCCTTAATAACTGAAGTGGTCACCTCCAAAAATTGAAGAAATAACATGTTTTTGTTTTAAGACTGTGTTTGGGTATAGTGAAAAAAATTATTATATTTTAATTAATCAAAATTAACTTCAAACTTAAATTAAATAAAATAAAATTATTAATATTTAATTTAATGAAAAAATTAATTTAATTTGGTACAATTTTAACAGAAGCAAGATTTATTCAGAATTGAAACAAAAATATTTTGGGCTAATTTTCAGGTGAAAAATTAATTATTTAGTGCTGTAGTGAATTTTTAATGCTTTATTGCCGTAGTGGGTAGTGAACGTATGCTTAATTTGTTTTTACATTTTAAATAGAAGCATAATTTATTCAAAATTAACAAAACATTTAAGTGGACTAATTTCGGTGTCAAATTTAAATTCGTTTGAAACCCGTTGAAACAGCTGTCAAATTGCGCCAAGCAATGACGGATTAAATTTAAAGGTTTTCGAACAGCTTTTATTTAATACATACAGCAATAAACGCGAAAAAAAGCTTAGTTTTTCAAAAATTTTAGTGAAACCTTACAATTTATTTCGGGAAATTAAAAAAATTATTTCCCGAGAATTTAAAAAAAATTCTCTGCCTGCACAAATCGAGGGCAAATATATGGACAATTTTTTATAGATTATTTTACTGTTAAAAATACTGTATTTTAACTACATAAGCCACAATAATAAATAAATCTTTTTTTAAATTGATTTTCTATTGAAAAATAATCTAATAATTGATTCCTCATATTGTATTTAATTGAAGCATCTACAAAAGAAAGCAACTATACAAAAAATGTTTGTTTAGATTTTGAACAATTTTCTAAGTTTCTCTCGTATATTAAACAAAAATTTTTTCGGTGCCTGATAAAGGGTTAAGCTGAAAATGAATGTATGTGTATATTACTGAATTGTAAATCTGATCATTTTATATGCATTAAAAGGCCGCATGGAGATGATCGTACTTCACCCTCGATACATATGTGCACTTGCAAATGTTTGCGTTATCCCCCTAATACATCTCCTGTATTGATCTTAAAATATGAATGAAAAGACAGGTAAAACAAAGCCCCGAGTGATTAATGACATTCCAAAATTCTGAATGGGAAACTCAAATTTTTCCAGGTTAATAACTGAACTGGTTGGCAGTGGAGGAAATACTTGAGAATATCTACAGAGGAAAAAACGACAAGTAGGAAAAAGCATTACACAAGCATGAACTTGAATTATATCTCACCTTGAAGGCACCTTTGATTAAGACAATTGCCATGATAAATCCCAGCACGGACACCACCAGCAGAATTGCTAGTACGGAAATGAAGAAATCATCTGTGGATAGAGAAAACACATTTATTTCCCTATAATTTGCCCGCAATACAAGAATAGTCGGTTAATGCATATTAAGTGCCGTTTTTCAACCAACTACAATTCCTTCTAATTCCATAATTAACCCTAAATTCCAAAATAAAAGCAGAATTCTAACATATTAACCAAAAATTAACTCCAGATTTTAAATCAGCCCGGAATTCCAGAATCAACCCAACATTCGAAAATGTACACAATTCCAGAACTAAATCAGGATTCCAAAATTAACCTAGAATTAGCCCGGAATTCTAAAATTAGCCGCGAATTTTAAATGTATAAAACCCGGAATTTTAAAATGAATCCAGAATTAACCCCACAATTTTTAAATTAACCGGGAATTTTAAAATTAATCCGGAATTAACCCACCATCTTTTAATTAACCCGGAACTTTAAACTTAATTCAGAATTAACCCAACATTTTTTAATTAACCCGGAATTTTAAAATTAATTCAGAGAATTAACCCTAAATTGTTTAAATTTGCCCTGAATTGCAAAATTAATCCAGAATTAGCCCAAAATTGTTTAAATTAGCCCTGAATTTTAAAATGTATCCGGAATTTAAACGCCTGATTCCGAAAGACAACAATTCAAATTTAGCCAAAAATTTCAGAATTGAACCAAAATTAACCCAAAATTCCAAAATACTCTGAATGTTACCCTTTAACTAACAAAAACTTTGTCCAACGAAAGGTTTTTGTATAGGATTTGGACTTATTTTTAAAATAATTCATATCATTGATTTTCTTGTACATATGTACATTAGGAAAACATGTAGTTGGTCACAAAAGTTGCACTGAACACAAGTGTTGCTACATTTTTCTCCAAGAAATTATTCTATGCATTTATGCATTTTAAAGCATGAAGAAACCCATTTAGCTCATTTTTATGGGGAATCACGCAATGGTTTGACGTACATCCTAAGCTGTAGTATTGAGCCACGGCATCAATCTTGGCACTCGCTTCCACCACCGATTCTTCCCCGCCCGTCACGAACGTGTAGAGATAATAGGCGAAGAAAAGGGAACTGGCGAGATTAAGTAGCTATAATATACAAAAAACAATTAACAACTTCTCTGGAGCTCATTTCCAGATTGTTTAAGCTCCTGGAATGTTTTGGAGAAAAATCACTTACCAACTCCACAAAGCCGATAAATTTCGACCAACATTCCGGGGAAAAGCAACCCATTTTTGAAAAATATAGGGGAAAAATATCCAGAAAAATTATGCACTGGAAACAAAATGACTGGAAAACCACCACACTTCACCCACTGGAATCTTTGAACATATTGAAATGAATTCTATGCTCTAATCCTTGTCAATTCTATTACTCTAGCACGAGATGACCCTTGGCAAATGAAGAGAATGATTTTTTTTTTCTCTGAATACAACTTTTTATTTTGTTTTTGCATTTTTCCATTTGCTGCACGAAGATTTCCTCACATGATCACCTTGGCTTGAAGCAAAGGGAAAAAGTAGTTGTCTTATCGTGCTTGAAAAGTTTTATGTGAGAACTACTTTTTTTTTTTGCAAAATTTATTTTTTTTCTTTCAATATGTACTGTAAATGTGAGCTACCTCATTATTTTGATTCCTTATCCACTTGTATAATCTGGGGATATCATGGTATGTACAGCTTTTTTTTCTTCTTTTTCTCACCAGTCAATAAGTCATGACTGATTAAAATGGAGCTGGTCGAGTGCACCACTTCTAAAATACAGAATGAAAAGGCTATATCGGCGTCCAGCGTGAGACATTTTCATTTCAGATCATAGTAAGTCCTGGGTGAAAAATGTTCATGGCGCAGACTCTCAAGAAATTATATTTGTTTTGATGCAAAAAAATATTTCCAGCATTTAGGATGTTATGGAAGCGTGAGACGACCTTGTCATTTCCCCCATGGGGGCACTCGGATACTGCAAAACGCTGGGATTTCCCCACTTACGACATCCAAATTTGTCTTCACGCTAACTTGAACGCCACACAATGATTTCCTTGAAAATCAACAACCACATATGGTGTATAGACTATAGGGTATACGGATCGTTTAGTAAACATTTCTATTAATTAACACTGTCAAATAATTGTTAATGGATAAATGATTTAAAAAACACCAGTACCGCTAATATTCATATGTACAAGCCAAATCACTGTACGGATTTCCTGTAGAAATTCAGCATCTGTGCATGCATGCAGGCATGCATACAGGCAACGTAACAAATTTTTGCAAAAAAAGAAGCAATGCTTTAATTGTGAAACATTTACATAAACTATATGTATGTAAAGTAATAAAAGACATGATGGGATACAAGGCGGAACGAACTAAGCTTTTATTAATCAACACAGTGGTGCGTATTGCTAATGGAGCTGTTTGTGGTTTATTTTTGGGAGAGAGAGAAAGAAAGTGAGACAGCGGCAGCGTGTGAGAACGAGAATTTAGTATAGACAGAGAGAGAGAGAGAGAGAGAGAGATAGAGAACGAAAACACAGAGACAAATGGAGAGAAAACTAAAGAAACCGGGAAATGCAAGGAGAGCGCGGGAACAGAGACCGAGAGAAAGTGAGAGGACGTGAAAAACAGAGAATGAGAGAATAATAGAGAGAAAAAGAGAAAAGGAGAGAGAAAGAGAGAATAATAGAGAGAAAAAGAGAAAAGGAGAGAG
>JAQGBT010004441.1:0-16563 GCA_034698585.1 Disparrhopalites patrizii
AGGCAGTAATCCCAAATTGTAATCCCAAATTTTTTGATGTGTAATCCGTAATCCCATTTAAAAATGTTTTTGAAAAAGTCCGTAATCCAAGCATTTTTTGTGCAATCCAACACCACCCTGATTATTTCTCTAATTGCTTTTATGTTGTAAACATTCAAAATTAGAAAAATACTATTATAATTTCAAATTAAATTTATTCGGATATATCTCTAGCTGGTTACTCGTATGTCTCTCTATAACAAATCTCTTTATAACAACATTTCTCTACAACACAATTATTTAGCTGTTGCATTCTTAATTACAAAATCATCACCGCAATTATAAATCAGTGTACTCTTGAGGGTGTGCAAACGCCTAGCCTACAAGAACATGATTTCATTGACCAAAGTTGACATTGAGCATTTTCCTGGAGGGTATTATTGACATAAAATAATCGTTCCGGGTATTAGTATCCAGTAAAAATAGGGTTACAAATCATTTTCTGAATGCATTGATTACTCCTTCTAATTAATAATGAACCGAAAGGGACTATTGCATAAAATTCTAACTAATAGTTTTAATATACGCAATATTGGCTTAATATTGCAAATTGTCATTATTACATATACACATTTATTCGTATTATGCAACAAAAACACCTACAGTGTTGTGGGACCGGCGATATAATTTTTACTCCAAAGGCGAGTTGGTTCACTCAAAAAGCACAAAGTTCTAAGTGTTTGAGTTTCGGGTAAATTTGGGCTTAGGCATTCTATGACTTAAAATTAAGAAGCAAATATGGCTAAATAAATGTGTGTGAGACGGCAGATTTTCGATTTTACGGATACACTTTTTATTTCTGTTGGCTCTCCAGATTTCGGGACTCAACTGACGATTCTTCGTCATTTCTCCAATGCCTCCACAAACAATTATTTATTATTAGCAATTTATTACAGGAGGCTACAATTATCATTAAACATTATAATTATTACTAAACTATTATCCCTATGGGTAATGCATTTCGTCATCCTACGGTTTGTCCATGTATTTGAATTTCCCACCCAAGTCATTCTTGGATGGGCCCTAAAATATTTCTCTCCCTAACGCCCCGTCATATAAACTTTTGAACGGGGCGCGTTCTAACATTATGTTATACATATGTTAAATTGATACGCATTACAGATTAATTAGGTAAAACTTGACATTTAAGAATATTGCATGCGCATTGCCCTTTTTAGGCATACTTTATATAATTACAAAAAATTAAAATGCTTCGCTGCTGGGTATTTCTCGTCTCCAACAACATACAGGTACATATGTGGTCGCCAAAATCGGTTTCGACATGAAATTTTGATTTCGACAAGCATGAAATGAATAATTGCTTCAATTATCTATATATTTGCATTCCAAAGCAGTGAGGCCAACGCTTATTTGAAGGTGAACACGTGCTGATTACAAAAGTTTTTGTTTTTGATAATTATTGCAAGTAACCTGCTTAATTAATTAAGTATAGGTACATTTCAGGTTATGAATAAATAAATTAAAGCTTACTTATAACAAATTAAAAGGAACCAAAATATGTTGAAAATTGTTCATTTAAAATGTTGGCTCGGCATATTCTTGACGACAAAAATTGGGCTATCACTTTTTGAGTTGCAACAATTAATTCAATTATACCTTGGATCTCTCTTTCTAATAATAAGGGGCTGGACAGCAATTAAAATTGTCTGTGTACCCGATAAAATAAATCCTGGCAAAAATTATTCGAAATGTATCCCTTAGTATAGTTATAACCACCAGTAAAAATCCTGGTATCAAACGCAGGACGAGGTTGATTATAGGAAACACTTTCACAAGCTAATAAAAACGGCTCTGAAAATAACTTTAACGCTCCTGAGTTGGACAACTATTAATATACAAAAGGTACATTATTGTTCTTACTATTTATTTGGATTCCAAAACAACGACCCCAATTAATTGCTTCAAGGCCAACACGTGTCTCCTTTTATTACACCATGACTGCAAGCATGTAATTTGTGCTCGTCGTAACACATGCTCAATTATACTACAAGCGAATGTCATATCGTATCATCAATCACTATAAATGTATACAGTGGAGTCCCTCTATAACAAGTCTCTATAAAACAACATTTCTCCATAACAACATGATTTTTTCTGCCCTTCGTACATACAAGGTACATATTTTATGTTCCATATAACAACTTTTCCCTGTAACAATTTCGTCTTTCCCTTCAGAGTTGTTATATGGAGACTTCACTGTACATATACTGCAGTGTGTACACAAACATAACCTATAAAAGCAAGTATGTACATACTCAAATACTTTTAATGACCCGAAACCTGGGTACTTCCTGGTGGCAATTAGTCACTTAAAATAATTGAGCTGAGTACGCTCGACCAAGAAATCCGGGGTTCAATTATGTACTTTCTTGCAGTATTAGGTAATAATAATGTTCAGGAAAGTTTGTTCTAGGTCGAACATATTTTGCCAGAAATTAGTGAGGTGCCAGTGTGGATAAATCTGTCCTTGTATTGTTACGAATAAGAGCAAAAATTCTTCAAAATGTGTCTCACAGCATAAACCACCAGTAAAAATCCGGGCAGACAATAAACTTGAGGATGTTCAGTAAAAAATTTCACCAGCATATTAAGGCTGCACTGAAGGTCACTTCGACGCTCCGATGCAACCCCTTTGTCTTCGATTACTCCGAGGATCGCCTCGATATTCGACGAGGAAAGGGCTGGCGGCGCTGGGATGAGGGATTCTTTCTCCTCCAGATCCTCACTATGTACTCGTACCTCTTCCACTATTCCTACCAGATTATTTTCAATGGTCGGGAACTCCTGGAGGAACATTTGGGGGATACGAGCATCCTTATCTTCTACCATCTTTGCTGGCTGGGCTTCGCCGCCTACAAGAAGAATCTCCTGGTGAATGGGAAGGCCATTGTGTGGATGTACAATCAGATTTCGGAAGCTAATCGTAAGCCGCAGGAGACTCATCATTGTGGCCATACAATTTTCGGGCATTTTTAATATCATTTATTTGATGTATTTTATTTTTTGCGCAGGCGCGGAGGGCACCATTGTGAGAGGGAAGTCAACCATGATAGAACAGACGATGATGTCCTGGCTACCCAGCCAACTCAATTGCATTGTGGGCACCATGTTCATGTTTATCCTGGGCCCCACCAAGCGTCAGTTCCTCTTTTCGTATTTCGCCACATCGGCATGGCAATTCCTCAGCTATCCGCTTTGCTTCTGTGCGGAATTCTACAATATCTCGTCAGGAGCGAGCTCAGCTATCACCGAATTCTATTTCCATGCATTCTTCATCCGCTGCTTCGTCTTCTGGGCTGGGGCCAAGTAAGGCGGTTTCCAAATAAACTCGAATTTTTACAGTACAGTGGAGTCTCTCCGTAACAGCTCCCCTTATAAAAGCATGTTCTGAATAACGTCAGGAAATTCGCCGAACCTTGTAAATGGAATACATATTAATTGTGTTCTCTATAACAGCAAAATTTTGGGTTTCCTTGGACGCTTTTATAGAGAGACTCCGCTGTATTATCATGTTGACTCTCCCAATACCGGCCCTCCCTATAAGAGCACGTACTCCATAATAGCGGTACTGAATCCCCCTACAACTTTACCATGTAAAGTGCGCTCTCCATACGAGCACTCCCTATAACAGCAGTTACTCTACAACAGCAGGGTATTTTCTTCTGTCGGTTACATTTCTCTTACTATAACAACACTTGCTCCCTATAAGAGCATTAGCGCCGAAGTCAGGTATCCCTTCAACATTAACTTTTTCTCTATAACGGCACCGGAACTCTATACTAGCACAATTTTATTCTTTTCTCACTAAAATGTAAATATTTACGCCAAATTGTGTAAATATTGTTGTTTGGGATATGATCAAAGTTAAGCCTGAAAATAATCTTAATTAATTAATATTAATATTTTTTAACTAATTCTCTATACCAGCAGTTCGTTATAAGAGCACGTTTTCTGGTGCAGATAGGGTGCTCTTACACAGAGAGTCGACTGTAACTGGCCGCATGTTTTCCGGAAAACGCAACCGGCTCAACTATGCTTATAATGGTTATAATTTCTCTACAACAAGGCGTAGACATAACTTGTTGCAATGCCAAGAACACCAGCTTTCTGAACGGATAAGTATTTTGATTCCAGACCTTTCCGTTTAAAGCTTACGGGATGTGAAACGCGTGACAAAATACACATGCTAACATATGGAGGTTAACAAATCATAAACATGCCGTTAATGAAATTATATTGCATTCCTTTCTTCCAGTATACAGCTAATTTCTCGGATATTTTTGAAACATAAATGAATATATTTATATTGTTCTTCCAGTTTCCGCATAACAATTAGCTCCAAATGAGAATTCAACCCTTGTGGATCCTTGAATTAGAGTCTTTTTGATCTCAAGCACTATTCCACAGTACAGTGGAGCCTCTTTATAACAACATTGAAGGAAGGGGCAGAATAAATTGTTACTTGGAATGTTGTTATATATAGAACATAAAATGTGTACCTTCCATGTATAAAGGGTGAACAAAAAGTTGTTATAAAGAGGCTGGTTATAGAGATATTTGTAATAGATTTTTTGGTAACAAATTCGAAAAGTTTGTTTCACTGCCTCACATTTAAAAAGCTTGTTTTGGCCACAAAATATAAAATTTTGTTGTGGCCTCAAAGTAGAAAATTTTGTTTTGGTCTCAAAGTAGAAAATTCTGTTTTGGCCTCAAAGTAGAAAATTTTGCTTTTGCCTCAAAGTAAAAAATTTTGTTTTGGCCTCAAAGTAGAAAATTTTTTTTTGGCCTCACAGTAGAAAATTTTCCGTTGACCTCAAAGTAGAAAATTTTGTTTTGGCCTCACAGTAGAAAATTTTGCGTTGGCTTCAAAGTAGAAAATTTTGTTTTGGTCTCAAAGTAGAAAATTTTGTTTTGGCCTCACAGTAGAAAATTTTGCGTTGGCCTCAAAGTAGAAAATTTTGTTTTGGTCTCAAAGTAGAAAATTTTGTTGTGGCTTCAAAGTAGAAAATTTTGTTTTGGTCTCAAAGTAGAAAATTGTGCTTTGGCCTCAAAGTAGAAAATTTTGTTTTGGCCTCAATACAGAAAATTTTGTTGTGCTCTCACATTATAAAATTTTGTTTGGACCTCAATTTAGAAACGCTGTTTATGGCCTCTATTAGTTTAGGGTCTCTATTAGTTTAACTTATTGTTTCAACTTATAATTCAGTAAGTCTTAGTAGCTACCAAGGCTAAAAAGGAAAAATGTAAATGTTTTTAATTAACAGCTCCAAGCCCCCTGGAAATGCGAAAGAGGCGCTGGACACCATCCGACGCCACCACCATCTGCGCATCCTCACCCAGGAATTCACCAACTGCTTTGGCACCAACATCGAGCTCATGAAGTCCACCTTCACTCTCTGCAGCATCGTCCTCAACTTCGTCCTGATTCGCTACCTCCCAGACCTGGACATTTTCACCCTCGGCTTCTGCACCACCTGCACCTTCATCGTCCACACAAACCCGCCGGTCCTCTACAGTCACGGATACCTCGTGCATGAGCACTCCTTAAGGACCTTCCGGAATCTCCGGTATTTCTCCCAAAAAAGGAATTTCTTGGCGACGAGCCGCAGTCAGCTGGAGATAGGGGCTGACTCTTCCTCAGCGAGGAGTCGACTGGCGGTTGGAGGATATTTCTCAAAAACCTTGACCTCCCTCCGTCCAGTAACGATCCGGATCGCGCGGATGTACTTCCTGGATCGAACGATGCTCACACTCTTCTTTCACATTGTTTTCAGTTACACCATGTCCATGCTAATGCTTAGCCACTAATTCTATCGGCAACGATACCTGTCGGTTCAAGTTCAATTTTTGAGTATCAATTTCAGTATCAAGTCTAAATTTCACACCCGAAAATGTTTGGTTATACTGTAAACCATAAATCTACTGTTTGTGACCTACACAGAGCTTTGTAGTGTAAAAGTATGTGAAAAAGATGAAAGTTAAACCAATAATGGTGCGTCAAATTTTGCAGTAATAACTGATAACATGGATACAATGGAGTCTCTATATAACAAATCTCTTTGTAACAACATTTCTACAGAACAACATTATTTTTTCGCCCTTCGTACATGTAAAGTATACATATTTTATGTCCTATATAACAACATTTCCCTGTAACAATTTATTTTCCTCTTCCCTTCAGAGTTGTTATAATTGAGACTCCACTGTATGGAATTTAAATGGAAATTGTATGTCACAAAAACTCTAGTTTGAGCATGACATTTTCATTTGGACAAGCATGAAAATGATTGTTTTAGTTAGAGTTCCGTGTGGTGTAAAAATGCTTAAACTTTTATTTGAAGTGGAAAATCAATTAGAATTCCTTGTTTCATGCATTTTCTGATTTGCAAGTGGCATACAATTTATGGATGCGTTGGAAGTTGACCAATGGTAAAAGTTAAACCAATAACAGCATGTAATTTGCATTAATAACTGATAAACTGATAATGATAACGAATATATAATGTACCAGTTTTTACATGAACTAATGGCTTCACAAAATACTGACTTATGATTGCAAGTCTTTGTAGTTTTTATAGCATTTGTTTGTTCTATTGGTTAAAGTGTTAAAGAATAAAACGCACTACAGTGGACTCTCTCTATAACAACTCTCCTTATAACAACTTTTTCTCTACAACAACTTTATTTTTCAGCCCTTCGTACATGTAAAGTACATATTAAATGTTTCATATAACAGCCATTTTTGCTCTTCCCTTGAGGGTTGTTATAGCGAGAGTCCACTGTAATTGTATATGTCACAAAAACAAGTCTTGGCATGAAAATTTGGACAACCCTGAAAAGGGGTGTTTAAAACTTTAAATTAGAGTTCCGTATAATTTCAATTTTTACTTCGATTTGAAGTGGAAAATCAATTCGAGTTTCATGTTGCATGTATTATTTGATTTGTAAATTGCACACAATTTATGAATATGTTGGAATTCCCCTGAAGCTTGTATCAGCAAAAAATAATGTATGTCAAATAATGTCTTTTATTGGAATATGCTCATTCTATTTCTTTATTTCACTATTTACATTTATTCTATTTGTGGTTTTAATGCTTTTTAAAAATGAAAAAAACCTGGATTTGGGGGTTTTGAATATAGCGGAATCGTTTTAGTAAAGGATCTCACGTTCGGAATATAATCATGCTCGTTAATGCATTTTATGCTTTTGGGTCGCCTTAAATAATCAAGTATCAAACTGTGATACTCATAATTGCACGAGTACCCTAGAAGTTAGAAATACAAAATTGTACTTACAATTGATATCGCGAGTATTTAAATGAAAAAATCAAGGGAAAATTGCACATTTTAATGGAAATTGTGAAAAATACTTTCAGAGGAAATACGAAACCAATTTTCAGGGAAGTGGCTGAAAGATGACAATTTTGAAGAAGGAAAATTCCGCCGTTATCAGGGGGTGATAATCCCGGATTTTAATCCCGGAATTACGGATTCGGATTACGGATTACTGTAATCCGTAATCCGTAATCCCAGCTCAAAGTTAATAGAGTAATCCGTAATTCACCTTCGTGGCCAAATCAATTGTAATCCGTAATCCAACGGAAATTTTACCCCAAATCCGTGGATTACTTTCGTCTTCAACTTTTTCTTTACTAATGACTTATAAAAATCAAATATTTTTTCGCCTATACATGGTTCTAATTTAATCAGATAATGTGTTTACACATAGTTAAAATGATTTTTCAGGGTTTTTAACTGCACTGTATTCAATTTTGATAAATGTACATAATCCATAATCCCAGTAAAATGTAACCCCGGATTTGTTTTGAAACTGTAATCCAAATTCGTAATCCCAAGATTTTTTAGAGGCAGTAATCCCAATTTGTAATGCAAATTTTTTTGGCGTGTATGTAATCCGTAATCCCTTTTAAAAACGTTTATTAGAAAATCCGTAATCCCGGCATATTTCGTGAATATGATGTTACATGCTTAATTACAAAATTAAATATCATAAGTCACAATAAAGCTAGAGCCTATAATAAAATAGTTTTATTGACCAAAACTGACATGAGCACTTTCCTGGAGGGAATTATCAGCATAAAATATTTGTTCAGAATATTATTGTCCATAGGGAAAATGGGGTAGCAAATCATTGTCTGAATGTATTCATTTATATAGGAGAAATTTCGTCCGGGGTCAACATCTCCGTCTACAATTAATAATGGACCGGCCGACGGGGATAGCTGTCCCTGTATCTGTAGTACGGGTTGTAGCCAGGTCTGCCTCCAAATCCCGGTCGGTACGGCCGTCTGTTGTAAGGTGACCCAATTTGTACTGTTAAACGAACAATTAGACAAAATTATTATATGTAATACATTGCTTAATCAATATGGAATTCAATGTTTCGTGGTCTAAAATAACTACAAAATGTTATAGCTGAAATAATTGCGTTAGTTAAAACAATTGTTGTCGCTTCCGTAATTGGATATAATGCCACCTCGATTGGCACATATCATGGGGTACATTAGTAATCTTTGCATATTTAGCGGTATATAGTCGTTAATACGTAAATTATTTAGCAATCAACAATACAATTCACGATTGTGATCAACTAAATTTTTAATATAAAACACTATTTTTAACCAATCCTAATCATTGAAAAAGTAAATTAGGAGATTGTAGATAATTGGGAATAAAATTGGTGAGATAAAATTGGTGATAACTGAAAAAAATCGAGGCAAAGCTTTAAACTTGGATTTTTTAAACTTTAATTTTTATTTTTTAAACTTAATTTTTGTAATTTAAATTTTATTTTTGATTTTAAACGATTCAAAATTTCCCTCACAGTATAGCTGGGCTTCACAAGCAATGACGATGACCACGACCAGAAGGAGGAGAAGAAATAGTCCTTTCATCTTTTAAGGTATAAGTTTTTGACGAACCAAAAAATGTCTCCAAAAAATGTCCCGCCTGTTCAGAAATTTCTTCTGTGTAATTCAATGAGTCGCCAAATCTCCACTGCAATTGTCCGAGGGATGATATGAGGGTTTTATGACGGAGAATTATTTTTAAATTCCATGTAAATAGTAAATATACACGACTCTATACAGCCCCGAAATACAGGAAAAAATCCTCCAGTCAGTCCAGCCACTGAAGTTTAGGCAGAAGATGTATGCATAAGTAAAAAAAAAAAAAAGCTTTCTAAAAATAATTATTTATTAGTAAATTTGATTAGCAACTCTTTTCTCTCTTCCAACATTCATCATTGTGGACATTGCGGCTGAAGATGCTCCCTTGCTAATTAAATGTAAATATTTTTCTACACTTTTCAGTTGCTCTGAAAACCCTTGTTTACGCATCCCCAAAGGCATGTCGCGACACTGCATTATGTAGCTTCACATACAAAATAGATACAGTGGACTCTCTCTGTAATAACTGTCCATATAGCAACTTTTCCCCTATAACAACTTTATTTTTCAACCCTTCTTACATGTAGTGTACATATTAATTGTTCCATATAACAACTTTTCCATATAACAACCATTTTTGCCCTTCCCTACAAGGTTGCTATAGCGAGAGTCCACTGTATGAAATAATTATTTACATAATTTTTTGTATAAATATGTATACATATGCATACTTACCAGTCGGGACTAATAATGCACGTGTATTTGTGGATGAATAAAATTTCTGAACATTCCCCTTTACTTATAATGGCTGAATAAATATTATTTTTTCTTAGCCTTGAGCCCTGAGATTCGCCATTTAATATGAAAGGCAGGGTCACACCTATTGGGTAAAACCCAGATGGCATCATAGCCATCCAAAAATTCCAGGTGTCCAAAATAAAAGATAATAATTAATCCTAACAAGAATTCCATTAAAGAGCCTCTGGACTATTTTTCCACCATTAGAGCAACCATAATGACTCGAAAAGTTTGCATACATTTATGTACATATATACATTATGTATATGTAAATATGTGTGTAAAAACATAATAACTGTCTCTAATCATACTTTATACATGTAATTAAATGCGTTGAAATTCTTAATATGGCGTATGTACATACATATATACAAAAGGGCGGAAGAAATTTAAATATGCTTTATAATACATATGGGCAAAACACTTGAAGGTAACAGACCATTTTTTGTTTTTGCAATTAGAACATTTTTAATGAGTTTTACATACTTAAAAATACTTTCAAGTCCACCACATTCCCTTTGCACGTGTATAGATGCATGCATTTTGTTCTTTTATGGAGAAGAAAAGGCGTTAAGTAGACCACTAAATGCTGAAGGACTATTGAAATTGAAAGGGTAGAATTTAGCTAAAAGTTATTTTTATTTCATTTACTTTTTATGACACATTTCACCGGGGGAAACGTACACGGATTAGTAGTATAGCTCGTAACATTTAAGTGGAATAATAACAGGTGCATATAATTGCTTAAATGCATTTACGTCAGCCCTTCACTATACATAGTTAATTGCAAACTTGTAACAATTTAAAGCACTTTTAAAGCCCAAAATCAGATCAAAGCGAGGTCATGGCTATCTTAAAAAAATTCCCTGGAATACAGAAACATAATAACAATAAAAAGGTCCCGTAAATTCACACCTTTGTATAGCAAATGACAAAACATTTTGCTTTTACGAATTTTCGTACTCAAAAAAAACATTTAAAACCAGATTTTTGTTACAAAAGACATTAAATAAGGCTTTTTTGGTACAAAAGACATTAAAGCCTTTTTTGTTACAAAAAACGTATTTTAATTAAAAATTTGAATTTGGAGGATTTGCAGAATTGAGCAAATCAGAATTTGCTCAATTCTGCCTTAAATTGAAAAATCAAATTCAAAATTTTCCACAACAACTCACTTCCTATATAAATACCATTATAGCGAAAAACTTATAGAGCACATCAATTTTTTGTTAACATTTTTCCCAGAAATTGTTTTATATACCTATAGGAGCATGTGTTCCTTCATTATAAAATGACGACCGGTATAAATAAAGCAATCCGCTATATAGAAAGTCGCCCTAATAAAAATGGGGGTAAAAATGGGAACAATTTTACCCTTGAATTAATTTGTATTAATTAAATTAATTTTTGTACATTAATTCAATTAATTTACAAAAAACTTGATTTTCAAATTTGCCAACCAATGTGTATAATTATTTAATTTTAATTAATTAATTATACACAATTTATTATGTAATTTAAAAATTCTATACAGCAGTGACCACATCTATTGCCGACTGATTGAAGGTAATGATAGGAATGAGCATTTGAGGCGGGAATGTGGAATCGTACAATTCCTGTTGCTCATCATACTCCTCATCCTGCTGGAATTGAAGGCTCGCCCTCTCGTAATCGCAGCACTTGCAGCCATAAACGGGGTTGCCATAGTAACCCTTCGGACAGGAACAAACGGGGATCCGCTGCCTCACCCGACAGAGGGCGTTCGACCCACAAGCCCCCACACAGGGATCCTGACAACGGAAGGCAATACAAGCCCTATTGAAGGCACACTGCCCATCATATTGACATTCGGGCCGGCAATTGGGGGGACTCCCGATCATCCCCGGTTTACAGGAGCATACGATGACGCCCCGGGTGATTTGACAGTCACTGTAGGGCCCACAGGCGTTGCAGGAGGCCGGGGATGGGTTTTGTTGGAAGGGTGGGGGTCTATTTGGGGGTGGAGGGTGGTAGGAAGGGGCGCTGGGGGATTGTGGGATCCCTGATCCACCTCCCGGGTGATTACTCACATTGTCCGGGGGCGAGCGGTAGCAATTCCCATGGGCTTTAATGGGGAAGCCGGGCCGGCAGTAACATTGGGCCCGGTGACTGGCGGGGCGACATTCCTGATTTACGCCGCAGGCGCCTTGGAATTTACAGGGATCCAAGCAACGCCCACTCACGCAGCCCGCATCATCCGCGCAGTCTCCATCCCCTTTGCAGGGATGTCCTTGCTGACAGCCCGCAAACGGATCTCCGTAGTAGCCTTGCTTACACACACAAGTACTGGTGCTTCCCCGGCGACCCGCAATGCAGACGGCGTTCTCCCCGCAGGGCAATGGGTAACAGGGCACGGGTTTGTGATTGTCTTTTTGCGAATCTAGGGGTGACAGTTTTAATGCAATTTCAGTTAAATTCAATTTAAATTCAGTTTCAAGTCAATTTAAATTCAGTTTTCAGTCAATTTAAATTCAGTTTCAAGTCAATTTAAATTCAGTTTCAAGTCAATTTAAATTCAGTTTCAAGTCAATTTAGATTCAGTTTCAAGTCAATTTAAATTCAGTTTCAAGTCAATTTAAATTCAGTTTCAAGTCAATTTAAATTCAATTCAGTTCATTTTAAATTTAGTTATAGCGCAACTGAAATTTCGTTTCAATTCATTTTAAATTAGCTTCCATTCTATTTAAACACAACAGTTTCAATTTAATTTAAATTCAGATTCATTTCAACTTAAATTCAGATTCAGTTCAATTTAGATTCAGCTCTATTTAGATTCATCTCCATTTCAAATTAAATTCAGAGTCATTCCAAATTAAATTAAGTTTTAATTATATTCAAATTCAATTCAACTCTATTTAAATTCAAATTCAATTCTATTCAAATTCAAATTCAATTCTATTTAAATTCAAATTCAATTCTATGTAAATCTAAATTAAATCTATTTAAATTCAAATTCAATTATATTTAAATTCCAATTCAAATCTATGTACATAAATCCAAATTTATTATTTTCAAATTCAAATTCAATTCTATTTAAATTCAAATTCGATTCTATGTAAATCTAAATTAAATCTATTTAAATTCAAATTCAATTATATTTAAATTCCAATTCAATTCTATGTACATAAATCCAAATTAATTCTATTTAAATTCAAATTCAATTCTATTTAAATTCAAATTCAATTCTATTTATATTCAAATTCAATTCTATTTAAATCAACCTCAATTCACACCGAAATTCAATTTCAAATAAGTTTCTATTGAATATAATTTAAATTGAGATTCATTTTAATTTAAGTTCCGATGCACATAATTTTAAATTCTGATTCATTGCAATTTAAATGCGGATTCATTTCAAATGAAATGAATCCGCAGTACAGTTCAATTTAAATTTCATTCTCACATGTTTTAATTCAATTTATATTCGACGTCAATTGAGATCCTCTAAAAATGATTATTTACTAAAATGACGTAATTACTAATTGACATATTAAAAAATGACATATTTACCCGGCTCCGGTGCCTTTTTCACACAGCGCTTGAACGGATTCCCAGCATATCCTGGCTTGCAGAAGCAGTTGGGGATGTGATTGGCCACCTTGCAAACGGCACCTTCCCCACAGCCCGTGTCGTAGATGGCGCAAGGGTCGACGCAAGTATTATTCCCGGCGTAGCACACCTGATTACTGGGACAATTGGACGTCTTCTGGCAGCGGAAGTCACAGGACACGGAGGGGTCGCCCTCCAAGGGCGAGGGGCAACGGCAGACTGCCCGGCCGTCCAACACCAAACACTCGGCTTGGTAGCCACAGGAGCTGGGATTGCAGGGATCACGTGGTCTCTTCCGGATAGGCACATCTGTACAAAATTGATCTTTATAATTCCATATAACTTTTACCCTTTTGAAATGGAAAGGCGCAAAATTTAAACCATCTGCACCAAAGGCAAAAGGCCAAATTCAAGACGCGCGAAATTAAAAATTTTAATTCCCACACAACTTTTTATTTTTACCGGCCACAACTCATAAGAAGCAAACATTTAACGCTTTTAATCATGCCACCTTTAAAAGGCGTGAAGTGAAATATATGCCATGTATAACCACATGGAATTCATTAGGCGCGAAATTCAAACATGAACCACGTTCAAAACTCAAAACGCGCAAAATTCAAACTACAACCGCGCTAAAAGAAGAATTCAATTCAATCAGCAACAAATGTAAATGTTGCTTTTTCTATTTAATTCAATTTCGGTCGAAATTCTAAATCTCAACCATGAATTAAAAATGGCGCCAAAAAATACCAAACCGTATTCAAAATTGACGGCTGAACGGCTGATTTTATTACGGATTAATTTAGTAATTTAATTTAATTCAATTAATTTGATTAATAACACTTACCTGATCGAAATTCTAAATAAATCTTAAGCATGAACTAAAAATGGCGCCGTAAATATCAAACCGTACTCAAAATTGACGGCTGATTTTATTAGATTAATTTAGTAATTTAATTTAATACACAATTAATTTGATTAATAACGCTAACCTGAACGAAATTCTAAATAAATCCTAACCATGAATTAAAAATGGCGCCAAAAATACTAAACCATATTCAAAATTGACGGCTCATTTAATTACATTAATTTTGTAATTTAATTTAACACTAACTTGTCTAAGTTCTACATAAATCTTAGCGACGAATTAAAAATGGCGCCATAAGGATCCAAACCGTCTTCAAAATTGACAGCTTGTAGGTATCTAATTTGATTATAATTGAGTATAGTTTAATTTAATTTGATTCATTTAATAATTACACTAACATGTTCGAAATTCTAAATAATTCCAAATTTCGTTTAATTTAATACAATTATTTTAATTAATAACACTAACCAGTCGAAATTCTAAATAAGTCTTAGCCATGAATACAAAATGGCGCCAAAAAAATACTAAACCGTACTCAAAATTGACAGCTCATCTAATTTGATTAGTTGAGTAGTTTAATTTAATTCAATAATTAATTTAATAATTACACCAACCTGGTCGAGTGATCCGATGGCAATATTTCTCCGCATTCCCCGTGAAGCCCACATCGCAGTAGCATCGGGCAACATGCTCCTCAATCTTGCACTTGGCATGTTCCCCACAGCCATTCCTCTGCGCCAGACACCCATCCTCGCACCTTCGATTATGACACTGCTGATCCTTGGGACAGTCCTTATGAACAAAACAACTCTGCCTCCGACAGCCCTTCCCCCCATAGGGATCCCCCGTCATATCCGGCACACAAAGGCACACGGCAGATCCATTCCGGGCATCCTGGCAAATGGTATTAGGTCCACAGGGGGAGGACACACAGGGGCTAACCTGGACTTCGGACTCCGTGTAACAGGCCGTATAAGGATCTCCGCGGGTGTACCCTTCCCCGCAACGGCAAATGGGCCGTCCATCCCCCAGAACGGTACATTGGGCATGTCTTCCGCAGGTCATGGCCTCACAGGGGGAATTCAAGGGCGGGATTTCCGCTGCCTTCGATGTGGTCGTATCCACCTGTAATTCCGCCAGGGGGCGGCACTCGTCGAATGGATCCCCCAAATAGCCCGGGGCACAGGAGCACACCGGCGTCTGATTAACTACCCGACATTTGGCATTCTTCCCACAAACCCCCGTGATGCAGGGGTCGCTGCAACTCCCTTGGATACAGGCCTCATTGACGGGGCAATCCTCCTTGGAGGAACATTGTCGGGGGGTGCAATTTGGGGGCGTCCCGTAAAATCCGGCCTTACAGATACAAACTAGGACCTTCCCATTATATTTACATTCCCCGTTCTCCCCGCAGGGGGAGGGATGGCAGGGATCGGAACTGTCGTTGGGAGGATCCACGGAGGGGGCGGCGGTGGTGGAGGCATTTGTGGGTGACTCTCCGGGTTTTGCCCGGCAGAGGAAGTAGGGATCTCCCACTAGATTGCCCGGGCAGTAGCATTCGGGGACGTGGGCCACCGTCCGACATTTGGCATTGATCCCACAGATGTCCTCGCAGGGGTCGGCGCAGACGGTGTTTGCACAGGCCTGGTCCTGGGGGCAGTCCTCGTTGATACGGCAGGCTTTGGGTAGGTCGGGAGGGGGCGTGGATGGGGGTTGGGCGGTGTCTAGGAGGGTAAATTCAATATAGCGGACTGTGTGGTTGTGGGCGGCTGTGCAGAGGTAGCGCCCGCTGGGGTCGGGGAAATCCCGTGTTTTGAGGTGGAAGCCCGTTCGGGGGTCGTAGGAGATGGACTCGTTCAAGGGGCAGTTTAGGAGGCCCTGATAAAAATTGCAAGTTATTAATTTTTTGGATGTTTTTAGTCAAAAAACTTGTTTTCAAAAGGACTTTTTAAATTGATTTTTTTTTTAATTTTAGATTTTTAAAAAAAATTATATGGTTTTCAAATTTGAATATTCATTTTTTACGTTTTCCGCTTTTTGAAGCCCAACTAATGCCCGGGGATTGGAGACACTACAGGGGATTCGGATGCTGGCATCCTGGCGGTTGAACGGAACCACGTAATCCCCGGAGGAAGTGAATAGCGTTGGCCCTAGAACCATTCCAATTTCAAACGTGATCAGAAAATTCAAAAAATGCCCAGAAAATTTACAAAATGCCCATAAAATTTAGGTAATGCCCATAAAATTTACAAAATGCACAGAAAATTTAGGTAATGCCCAGAAAATTTACAAAATGCCCATAAAATTTAGGTAATGCCCAGAAAATTTACAAAATGCC
>JAQGBT010004442.1:0-16563 GCA_034698585.1 Disparrhopalites patrizii
TCTCTCTCTCTCTCTCTCTTTCTCTCTCTCTCTCTCTCTCTCTCTCTCTCTCTTACTCTCTCTCTCTCTGACTCTCTTTCTCTCTCCCTTTCTCTCTATTTCTCTCTTTATGATTACTCAAACCGATAACCTCTTCCTTTCCCCCTCCTCCGTCCCTGGACGTATGTAGGAGCATATGTACACCTGAGGAAGACTGTACTCCGTTGAACCCACCGCCGAACACATCATGAACCACTATGCCACCAACCACCTGACAAAGAGAGTGTATTAGATGAAATATTGAAGGGAGAAAGACCAAATGTACATACAGGCCCTCTTCCCCCGTTTGGGAAGAGGGAGAGAGAGGAGGACGAGGATGGAGGAGGAGGACGAGTAGAGGACACCAACCTATTTCACAAAGGTCGCCTCCCTCTCCCGTTCACTGGTTATTAGTTTATACACTTGGAAATAGTGGAAAGTACATGATCCATACGGAGATGAAAACAAAATCAAGTATTCTAATCTGCTTTTTCTTAGCCCTCCTCCTCCTCCTCCTCCTCCTCCTCCTCCTCCGCCCCTCTATATGACCCTAATATCTGTACCAGTTGAGCCTGGTACAGAATAAACCTGAACCATTTGCCACTACACTACATTGCCGATGGTACATATTTTAATTCCTTTTTTTTTTTTTTGTAAATGTACAATTTAAAGACTATAATCGTATTTTCTTGGAAGCCCGTACACTTGATCCAAATTTAAAAACAAACAAAATGGAAATTGCTTTTATTTTCGTCTACCTAATTATTTTTTTTTAGCTTTCACTACATTTGCGGGGGGGGAGGAATAACAGGAAGGAATGAGGAAAAATGGGTCTTTTTTAAATGTTTTTGAGCCTTGGATTTGTGCTGTTTTTGGAGCTACATAAGGAGGGATTTAGTGAGTGACCATTTGTATGTTGACTCCTACACAGTATATTCCCCTTTGTAACCAAGGGAAGGCCGTAAGGCCATGGCTAAAGGATATATGGGGGTCCCAAAAAAAAAAAAAGGTTCTCTCTTTACCACAAATAGTCATAAACCTTGGTCCAGTGTCAGGGTTAAAGGCTCTTGGGAGCCCTTGAAAAAAAAGAGGAAGGAAAAGGCGAAGGAGAAATCCCAAGAAGAGAAGGAAGAAGAAGAAAGGGAAATATTGGAGTACGTATACAAATGAAATAAAATGTGCCCTAGAAAAGTTTCAGTCTCCTCCACTTCTTCAACATTCTCGTGTTTTGGGTCACAAACACAGGATCCAAAAATAAAATCACACGATTTCAACCCCCGCGCCCGTGTGTGTACAAGTCTTTCCCGAGGCTATACATACATTTGTACGTGTCAACATAGGTACACACACCATTTAAAGGCTAAACAGTACCGCTCCCATTATTTTCCAATTACTTGGAAAGACCAAGAAAAACTGATAGAGATATATAGGGGAAGAATACAAGGAGAAGGAGACAAACACTGATTTTCCTCTTTCTACACACACATTTGTCACAATTCCTCCTCTCCTGCAAAAGGTTGACGTATCCGACGGCATGCAAAGCTTATTATAGTCTCCAATGCATATGTCATTATATACATATGTATTTTCTCCATCTCCAACTTGTTGCCAACGGACTTTTAATACCGTGGCCTTAATGGTCAAATAACTTGGTAGGAACATGGGATAAGGATGGTAAGTTGTGCTATATCCTTCCATTTACAATACACCTTTCGTTCCATTTTGCAATGGACGTTGATCCCTCATCATAATTGTTCCTCTTTCTCCCTCTCTCTCTCTCTCTGTCTTTTCCCCTCCAACGTCATGGACCTTTTATCCAATGACCATGAAAATTTGACAATAATAATTGGTTAACATTTTCCAACCCTTCTACCATTACTAATATTGTCAATAACAACGTCTCTCTCTTTCCTCCCTTTTATTTCTCTCTCTCTCTCTTTACTTCTCTATTTCCCCACTTTTTCTCTCTTTTCCCCGTCGCCTCTCCCCTTTCCCCTTTTTGCGTCTCTCCTTCTCTTTTTGCCGTACCTTTCTCTCTATTTTCCCTTCCCCTTCCTCCCATGTCATTGGCTGACGCACCGTCCTCTAACCCCCTAATACCTTCATCATCACCGGAGGAGATTAGATTAGCCCCGAAAGAGTAAAGAGTATTTACCCTTTGTGCTCCTGGGGGGGTTTTTATGATATTAAAAAAAAAATTAAAAATAATGATGATAATGACACTTTGTGAGGTAATTATTATTAGATGTGTGTGTGTGGGATGGTCATAACAACTATATCCCCACCTTTTTTTTTTTTTCATATCTCTCTGGAACGATATAGTGTCGAGCCAGCAAAAAAGGGTATTTACCCTTGGAAATCCTATCATTTTCCCTCCCGTGACATTGTTTAAAGTGAATCAATGTGACAATTGAAAAAAAAAGAGGCAATGACTGTATTACAAAGTAGTAAATCAAATTGTTTGTATTTGCTGGGGGGGAAAAAAATGTGTGCACCACCTTTAGTTAATAAAGCATTCCATGGATGTTGTGTAGATTTTTCAGTGAAAGAGAGAGAGAGAGAAAACAAAAGCCCCATGAGGAGTAGGAATAACGCAAAATGTAGATAAAAAGGGGAGAGAATGTCAAATGTATTTTGCTTTCAATGTAATGTGTGAATACATGTCATACTTGTTGAAAGAGAGAGAGAGAGAGAGAGAGAGAGCAAAAGAGAGGTTATGTACCTGTGCTACTCGCTTACTTAATGATATCAGCATCTCACTCTCATCATCATCGTCATCCTCCTGTACTAAATACATACTTACGAAGCTTTTCAGGTTCTTGGCCTGTAATTTCCATCGAGTGTTTACACGATAAAATGGTTTTACGGCAAAAATCTTTCCATCCTCTCCTTCCAAAGAGGATGTATACACACATACACGGTACACATAGGTATTACATGTGTACAACAGCATTCCCCCCCCCCCAAATAATAAGGGATAGAAACCACCGTATATGACTTTAATATATGTGAGTATAGTGTACACATTAATGGGTCTCTTCCTCTTCTTCTTCTCTTTGGCAATGTCAGTGTACTATTCCCATTCCCCGCAAAAAAAATCTCCCTTTTTCTCTGTCCTGTATATCTTTTACCTATATAATGGAATGTAAAATTCCATTCCCTGTTCAACTTTCCTAGTAAACAGTGGAGGGAAGGAGGAGGAGGAGGGGAATTTACGGGGAACCAGAGTACAGAGAGAAAGGAGTCATTGAATTCTGGAATAGTAGTCATATTAGAAGCTTGTAAGGCAAGTCCCAGTAAATGATGAGGATGGTTGATGGAAAACAATGCTAAACAATGGAAAAACGAGAGAGAGAGAGAAAAAAAAATGGGAAAAAATGCTGTTTTTTTTTTTTGCCTCAGTAAATCTCTCATCGAGTGTATTGCACTGTGCGGTGTCACACCCGAGAAGAGTGGAGTGAGTGCAAGGCTACGAGTGCTATTGCTCTCTTCTAATTCCCCTGTGGCATAGTGTTGTTGTCTCTCATCTCCGCCGTAATATCCACTTTGTATTACGTCTTTTCTCGTGGAAAATGCGGGGGTTGAACAACACCAGCCAGATCAAGGGAACGTGGACGTACGTATAGGGCAATGTCTCTTCTCTTTCTCTCTCTCCCTCTCCGGCTAATAGAAGTCTAATGTCCTCTATAAGTAATATACGAGACGTATATATCTATCTATACTATATACTATTAAAAAAAACTTTTTTTTTCACAAGGCTGACTGTGAGTAAGCAGTCGACGAGCCAAGCCGTCGCTTTTCACTGTTTAACTTCTTCCACTCGACTATAATAATGTATGTATGGGGAAATATAGGGGAGAGACACAGACCTCCTCTATATTGGCCAGTATACTATTACGTTTTAGCACACACAAAATCCAGAGAAGAGAGTCAAGCAACCCATATGTGCTTCTATGCCTACCTATATATGTTCTCTCTCTCTTTCTCTTTCGCTCTCTCTCTCTCTCTCTCTCTCTCTCTCTTTCTCCTTCTGCGCCCACCATCGCATCCCTCGCACTCAGCACACACACGACTCGCCGAGTTGAATGACTTTCAGTTTCTGGCCCGGTTCAATAATCGAATGAACTTGGGTTACTTTTATGTAATTATTATGTTGTTGACTGGGTAACTTGTTTCTCTCTCTTCTGCCTCTCTCTCTCTCTCTCTCTCTCTTTCTCTCTCTCGCATTTTCTCCGTTTCTCCTTCGCTTGCTAAGTGTCTTGGAGGAATGCTTCTTTGCCCTCGTATTACACTGTAATACTCCTCCTGGTACACACACATGTAGGCAGGAGAATAAAGAGTGAATTTTTCTCATTTTTACACATTACTAAACCTCGTCTCCTCCTCTCTCTCTCACTCATTTTCTCTCTGTTTTCTCTCTTTCTTTCTTTCCCTCTGTTTTCTCTCTTTCTTTCTTTCTTACTTGCTGTTTTCTCTCTTTCTTTCTTTCTCTCCGTTTTCTCTCTTTCTTTATTTCTTTCTTGCAGTTTTCTCTCTTTCTTTCTCTCTTTTTCTGTCTTTCTTTCTCCCTCTTTCTCGCTTTCTCTCTCTATCTTTTTCTCTGCCTCTCTTTCTCTCCCTTTCTCTCTCTCGCTCATCCTTTTATGTTCCTATCTCTCTTTTTCTCTCTTTCGTTCATCCTTTTCTGTTTCTATCTTGCTCTTTCTTCCTCTCGTTTATCCTTTTCTTCTCTATACCTTTCTTCCCAGAAATTCTTCCAACTCTCCCAGTTATCTTCATGCTCTCGCGTCTCTATTTTTTGTTGTTTCTGTAATGAAACAGTGCATGTATTTGGGTAGATCACATAATATTTTTTGGAGGGTTGAGGGATTTTTATTTATTTAATTTATTCTACTTTACTTTATTCCTTCCCTGCAAAAAAAAGTGATTATGCTCAAAAATGTATATGTATACGTATAATTTTTTATCTTTCCCTTTTTTTCACCTACTAAATCCACTCTTTCCTTTTTGGAAGTAAACAAGAGAGGGGTTTGTAATGGGATATAATTTTGACTCCTTTTGAATCTAACCTGCTTCAGCTTGTTCTGAGAGATTTGTGTTTGTACAGAGAGGAGACAATGTCCCCTTCTTCCTTCCTTATGTGTGCATGTCATTAACGGGGGGAGGAGGGGAGTAGGTGAGACCCCAAGCGTTGGAGGTACTTATTGGAAGGGATAATAAAAGATGAAACAAAAAAAAAAGGAAAAATAAATACATTAAAAAAATTGGACAATAAACTTGATTCTTTCCGGTTTGGTCATTTAACTCTCTGAGTGGATACGCGATGGGAATGATTGTATGTTGGGGAGGGAGAGCGAGAGGGGAGAGACAATGTCATTTTATTGTTATTAATAAAATTTAATAATTACTTTTCCCTTTTTTTCTTGCACATTCTCAAGTCTCTCACGTATCCCCATGGAAGATGGAGGGGAGGTTATTTTATCTCAATTTTTTCTTTGGTTGTAAGAAAATGTCCACATTTTCACTTGTACTGATGATGATTGTGATTTCCTTTTTTATTGCATTGGAAATTGTCAATATACAGAGATACAGAAAAAAAGTTGTAGAAAGGGAGAGGGTAAGGATTTTTTCGTAAAAGGCCGTAATAGTATACAATGAGAAAAAAAAAGGCTCAAGAGTTCATTAGACTATACTCTTGAAATGAACTCTTGAATGAAGAACTGGGAAAGAGAGGAGTTCGACAGAGAAAAAAAGGGTTCACATTACCATACATGAAGCTTATGGAAGCCCCAGAACGTGGTAAATGTGTGCGAGAGCAAAGTAACCTCGTTATCTCTGCCATTTCTCTCTAAATACAGGCTTTTACATAATAATTCCAAGGGTTAGCCATGGTTAAGGTATTATCAGTGCTTTAAATAATTTGACTGATTAGGCAAGTTTATTGCTACGTTGCACTTTTTTTTTTTTAATTTTATTTATTGCTAAACAAATTATTATTTTACCATGTCAAATCCCTATCTCTTCTCCTTCGCACTAGTTGCTATTTTTCCAGGGAATTATATTGCATTTGGACGAGCCCAAAAAATCAACAGAAGGTTTTATTGAGCAATTAATATCATTTATTACGCTTTGCTCTCCCCCCTTAAAAAAAATGGGACTCTCATCCACTTCACTGCCTTTTTTGTGGTATCCTTCCTTTTCCTTAGGACGGAAGGAATTTCCCCAACTTCCCAGGGATCAACCACCTGCAATTGGTAGAAGTCATACTTTTTTTTCCCTCCAAAAAAAAAAGAAAAAAGAAACATACGCACTCGAGAGAGCATTCGAGGCCAACGTACATTTGCCATTCAATAGAGAATGAGTACAATGAACGGTACAGGACTATTTCTATTAAGGACGAAGGTATTTTTTCTGGGAAGAAGGGCCAAAAAAAAAAAAATTGGGGGAGGATAAGACGAAAACAAGGAAAAACTATGAACTGTTTATCCCCGACATCGTATCCCTTAAGAAATGAGCGGTCAAGGCAAAAACAAGGATATGTTTGGTAGAGTAAAGGACTTTCTTGTTATTTCTCAATGGACAATCTCATCTCACTCCTCCCTTCCTTCCTGGACCTGTATTAGAGGGTCCAGGTGAAATTTGAAGGTACAAAAAAAAATGTACACATACATAGTATAGAAAGGGAAAAAAGTACAAGAAGAAGAAAAAAAAGCTATGTCGACCACGATGATGATGAGGATGATAATGATGATGTGGTACGGATGAAGATATCTAACTGTAACTCCAGAGGAGCAGCTGTATACATTTTAGGACATGAATAGAGATTACCTTCCCGTGGTCAAGGATGTTATGTTTACACAATAGAAAAATAAATATAAAAAAATATATGTATTATTTTGGAGACATTGTATACACAATGCATTGCTCCAGGTGTCAACGTCCAAGGGTGGGAGAGAGAGAGAGAGAGAGAGAACCAAGAGATGTCAATGGACTCAGGAGACGCAAAAAATAAATAATGTCTATTATTACTGTTGCAATGCAAAAAAAACTGTACATAAATACATATTTTTATATAGACATATATTTTTTTTATCCCTTGAGAAAAATGTCTCGTGTCCACATGCAAAAAGTATACAGAAGAAAAAATAAATTAAATCTCTCCCAGTAAATATTTCTCCCTATAATGATGAATGTATTTATTACCCCACACATCATGCTCAACAATCATCTGGCTGAAGCCCCTTATGAATGATTACTCAAGGTGTCAATACTTGGTAATAAGCACCACGTTGATGATGGTGCAAAAAAGTTATTTTCGTGAGTTTCTTTTTTTTTTTTAAACCATCACCATGCACCATACATGGTTGGAGAGTGGATTAAAGGGCCCTGGGAATGGTTATTGTAAACAATAGTATAATGATTGTGCAAGTAAAGACAATTCCCTGTCTCTTTTAACTCCTTCTCTCCCCCCTCTATTTCTCCCTTTCTTCCCTCTATACACACACATATGAAATATTATTTATTCCCAGGTATATATGACTCATATTTACGTAACGGTTTGTTTGGCGGCAATAACTCCTAAAAATGCATGCGTGTCTTTCCCCCCTAATAAGTTCCCTTTGCAACCTCTGACGTGAGTAAAAACGAGAGAGAGAGAGAGAGAGAGAGAGAGAGAAAAAAAAAATAAAACAAAAATAATAAAAAGAGTTAAAAAAATAGATTGTGAAAAAAAAAACTCTTTTGTTCTTTACTCTCCTTCCTCTTTCGTGTCCTTTGAGGAATTGAAAGAGTTATACATACAGACGGTGTGATTGAACTGTGGAGTTCTTGAGAAATAAAAGCTCTCCTACATTTTATATGGGCTTTCAAAGTCTCACAAGGGAGTCCTTGTGACTCCATCCGTGTGTATAACGTATACATATATGCATACCCCGTTCAACACACATTTATTCCTTGCCAACGAAAGGGTTTTTAAGAGGACGTCTAGTAGTATGGAAGGAAAAGAAATCAAATAGCATCTTTGGAGCATTAAAAGACCACAATGCTATGGTGCTCCATCCTAGCCAGGGTTGGGAAGAAACATTAATATGATCAAGTTCCCGATAGAGTGCGAGAGTAGTGTCGACCTCTTTGGGATTATACGAATTCAAAGCCTCGAAAAACGCAAGGAAAAAAATACTCCCTCTCTCCAACCCTTCTGTGTGTAGTCAAAGGATTACGCGTCACCCTCGTGAGAAGGATACTAGGTATACACAAAGAGAGAATCAGAGAGAAAAAGCAAGAGAGAGAGAGAGAAAGAGAGAGACACGAGAGAAGGCTTCGCACGTTGCGAGTGTGATATCATAATGTAACAGCACTCTCAATCCTTTGAGCACCAGCGTATTTCGCGATCATGGTCCCCCTACCAAAATATGTACCTATATGTGGTCAGTATGTGGATATAGAGAGAAAGAGGGGCTTGGAAAGAGGGATAGAGAGGGGGAGAGAGAGAGCATATGCACCCCATTAGGTCACACTATTCCTGGTGTACGCCGTGTGTGAGTGGAAGGGAAAGGGTAAAATAGGAAACCAAGGCAGTTTGATGACCTATTTAGAGTTCATGACACGACCTCGTTCACCAATATGAGTGTGTGTATGCTGCTCTGAGGCGGCGGAGGAGGAGGAGAAGCAGCATCAGCATCATATCGTCATACCGTTAACATGTCTCAAGTTTGCCATTCTTTTCCCCCTTATATATATACATGGGTTTATATAAATTTTGATATATCCTTATAAATATATACTTTCCCCCGTATACATGAATGCACTAGAGATAGGAGAAGACTTGCAGCACAAGGGAGCAAGAACAACAAGAGCATTTCACATGCTGTCCTGTACGCAACAGTTGAACTATAAAGTAACGATTGTGTGTAAGAAGTGTGTGAGTATGTATGTATGTTTTTGGGGGGGGGGGTATGTTTGCTTGACTATTCCTCCTCCTCGAAATTACATATATCTGAAAATGTAGTCATAATAGTGTGTGTGCAGTGTGTGTAAGTATGTATATGGATGGTGTGCTCCTTCTCCTGCTCTTGTTTCTATGACGATGACCCACTAAACTCTTGATGAGTTGAACGAACTCTCACTCGGTTGAAAGTGAAGTTTTTTTTTTTTTTTTGCTTTTTTTCTGGTCTGTACCTTTTTTTTTCTCCTTTTTGGTGGGGATCGGTGTCTGATTTCAATGTTGGAAGCAGATTATTTTTTCTTGGGGTATACATTATTTGTTGTTTTTTTTTTCCTGGACCATTATCATCTATCCTTTTGACCTGTCCGATATTTTTTGGGGCTTGGGAATGTATTTATGACAAATGGACAAATACCTCAAGTAGGACAGATTACGAAGCTCTTTTATCTGAGGGGGAAAATGCAATAGTCAGGGCTTTTGGTTTATTTTTTGTTTGGTCTAAATCATTTGTAAAAATATCTCCGTTTTCCGTGTCTTAATTACTTTTAGGGATTATGATGACGAATGTATCATCCGGGTTTTTACACCCGGGGTCACATTGATAAGGAAGGAGATTCAATTTCCTATTATGTCATCATAAGTGGAATAATCTGAAGTTTTGTTTTCTCTCATCTCAATAATGTCAATAATAACCCTGAGGGTTTCCTTCCAGTAATTAGAGAAGGGATTAATGACGTGTTTTGGTTTTAGGATTTTATAATGAGGATTTAATGACTTGAATGATAATTCTACTTTGGGAAAAATATATGTAGGAGAAGGGTGGAAAATATTAGACATGAGATGATATTCTTTGGAAAAAATTAATTAGTCTATTGACCCTATTTTCTGGAACGTGGTATCATGTCACAAATGTGGAGATTTTTTTCTTCTTCTGTCATGTGATTACCCCACAAAAATCTCATCACTCTCCTTTGTCCTCGTTCCCAAAGATACCATGTTACAATTTCGTAATGGGTATGAGCCTAATGACCAATTCCAGACCGAACGAAGAATATTTTCCCAGCCCCGTCATCATGTAACTTCTTTGGTAACAAAATAATTCATGGAGACAAAAAAAAAAGTGTCAATTCAGCGGGGTCAAAAATCCCTCCACAAAGGAAGGGAAAAAAGCAACCAGGCTTCCACAAAGTCCACCAAGAGATCCAATATCTTCTTAAGTATGAGAAAGAAAGGAGATTCAAAGATTATTCTATCTGGGATTTCCGGGGATTCAATAATATACTATATGGGAATTAATATTTTTTTCCCTCTTCAAAAAAAAAAACAAAGTTCAAAGAACGGTCAATTACTTCAATGAAACAGAAAGGAATCAAGTTAATGAAATTGGCAGAAGCAATTAAACTTCACCAACACATACAAGGAAAAGTCTTTGAAAAAAAAGTAAAATGCTCCAAGACAAGGGAATAAAGGGATTAATTTTCCTCATATTGGGAAAAAATAAAAATAAAAGTAAAAAAAAAAAAATAAACCAGGAGTCGGAAGGTCTAATACACGGAATGGTTATTAACCCCAGAGATAAACCAAAAAATTTCCGGGATAATGTGTACTAGTATGTACGGTGTACCCATTGAATTCCTAATTGGAACCAGTGGAACTATTTGTAATGTCATGACACAGGTATTACAAGGATGATTTAGTATATATATCAAGAAAAGGGGGAAACTTTTTACTATTCTGTCTCTCTCTCTCTCTTTCTCTCCCATTTTCTTTCTCCCCGTCTCCTATTTTTCATTCAGTGAATTGATAGTAAGGAGAGCCAGTTTTTTTTTTGGAGCGAATTACATATAAAAAAGGGAGGCTGGGTAATAATGCACCGGAGAATGCTTAACTCTCCAACCAATGTTATATATATGACTATCAAAAGGAATTGAGGTTCCATGGGTGGTATCTCTCCATGCATATGTACATTGTACTGACTCCAAAAGGAGGAAAGAAGAGAAAAATATATAATATATCAAAGAGGAGGATTCTGTATGGATGAAGGGGAGGGAGGGAGAGAGACAGAGAAAATGGAACAGTATAGGAGTAAACCAGTACGATGTACTATTCTATAACGGAGAGACAGAGAGAGAGAGAGAGAGAGAGAAGGAATGGAAGGAAAGGTTCAACGAACTGACCCACTTTCAATGCCTGCAGAGTACATTCAACTCACGGCCTCATTTTATCTTTCTAGCTCGTACACTCTTAATTTGCTCCACATTGCAACTCATGTATACGCACAGGCTAAAGCTGAGCAAGAGAGAGAGAGAGAGAGAGAGAAAGAGATAGAAAAAAAAACAACTCTTACGTTTAGGGATGATGAGCGTGAAATAAAATTTGATAATAGAAACTATACCATAAGGAGTTTGAAAAAATTCTTTTCTAAATTTTTTCATGCATTTCCAAAAACAAAACAAATGCATAGTTTCTCTTTTTTGGGCAAAAAACTTGAGAAAACAGAGATGATGTGTTGTAAAAAAAATGGAGAAAATTAGGGGAAAACCCTTTGGATGCCTGTTAACCCTTTGGATGAGGACTCGTTTCAGACGGGATTGCCCTGCCATTGAGGCTTTTCACCCTTTGGACATGTGTATGGACATGACCTCATATCTTGACCCCTATGTGGGCGTCACCATTTGGAAATGTGACTATTTTCTCCTTATGACCCATCTCCATATTTTCTCCATGGGTCTGTTTTCTCCGTGTGTCTCGCCTTGGAATTTTCTCCAGGGGAGACTTTGTGAGGGCGTGACCCTTTTTTTTATGGGTCAATGCCCTTCCAATGACCCTTGTTTTGTATGGGATCCCATATGACCCTTTTGTAGATATACGTATGAGTCATATGATATGACCCCTTTTCCCTACTGATGAATCCCAACTTGTTTATGGAGCAATGTCCTCCATATGACCCCTTTCTCCATCTGACCCTCTTCTGCATGGGCATATGTGACACTTTTCCGTAGGTGTCAATGCCCTCCAGTAAACCCCTGCCCATGCTATTCCCAAGCTGGGGAGGGCTTTGCTGGAGAAAGTTTTCCAGGGGGAATACCTCCTTTTGGGTTGGTATTTATTTAGGTAAAAAAAAATGCAAGTGTTTTTGAAGTATAAAAGATATTAGGCTACAGCCCCTCTTGTATCTCCTTATTACCCTCAGCCGTGGTACAAGAAAGGACGTGTGTACACATACACTTTCCCTTAAAATACAATGAGTTATCAATATGTACGTGACGTGCAATGGATGAGAGTATGATGTTATGTATGGAATACTAAAAAAAAAAGTACAAGTAAGTACCGGCTGGGTTAAGGGAGTGGCCAAAAAAAATTGTGGGTAATGAGAAAGAAAAAAAAATGAAGAAAAAGAGGTTACGTTTACCCCTTCATTTTACTTCATTGGGGAGGGTGGAATTATGCAAAAAAATAAAAATCAGAAGAATGAAGCTCATGAACTGACCTGCCAATACACGACCCAAAAGGTCATCCCTGGATTTGACTGACGTCTCCGAGGAACTTGATTCATCTGATTCGTGTCCAGAGTCCGGAGACTGAGTATTTTTCCTTTCGATGTGATTCACCGTCATTTTGTCGGTTACTTTTTTTTTTTGTATGCTTTCAAAAATGTTATTTCCAACAAGAAATGTTGTCTCTTTTCAAAAAAACCTTTTTTTTGTTTCAAACCACGATAAAAACGGATCCTTCCTATCGTTCTCACTTGTTCTCACACTGTCCAAGAGTAATTGTACTGGAGTAATAACTGTCGTTACTGGAGATTTGTATACTGGAGAGAAGGTATGAGTGATTCCCTCCAAAAATAGAATATGGAACACTGTGTTATTTATTAACCCTTCACGAGAGTTACACACCTTCCAAGAGAGGGGAAAAGAAAGGAAGAACAATTTGTCCACGTTTCTCCAGAGGAGCTGGAGATTGTAGGTGGAGATTAGACCGATTTGGCAATTAATATCCTTTTTTTCTCTATATTTTTCCCCTTTGTAATACTTTTGTAGATAGATATGAACTGTTTTTTAAATTAAAAAACTTTTGTTTTTTATTTTGAACTCAATCCTTTGTTGACAACTTTGTTTTTCATGGAGAAGGAAGAAATTAATACGATTATGGAGAAGAAGACAAGTTCCAAAAAAATTTTTTCCCTGTGTTGCTATCCACACGATGTTTACATTTAGAATGACTTGTCTGAGTGAAAGAATTTCTATGTTAGTGTGTGAGTGTCTCTGTGCCTTGTGCACGTTTTCCCCCTTTGTATACAGCACAACCCTATCCTCTCCTTTTTGTGTCTATTGCTCAAGCACGTGGAGCTGACTGTGAAAAAAGTCCAAAGGCAGAGAATTTCGCTCTGCCTTGTGCTATCTCTCTCCCTCCCTTTTGCTCATGTTGGGTAAAGGAGAAGGCTTTTCCGCAGCCGCTATATGTGTATTTTGACATATACAGAAATGATCATATATATATATATACGACACACACACATACACATCTACAGTTACTCTCGTTCAGTGTTCCACTAATATTACTCAATGTTACCTCTCTACCTATATTTGAATAGAGGTTGCTACAAGAGTCTTTTCCAACTCATGAGAGGTCTTTGCTTCATACAAAATATATATACATGGGCCCGTTGAGCTAATTTCATACCATGTATACATATGTCTCTCTTATTTTTTCACATATATAATGGTGATATGGAGGAGAGGAATCTCAAATAGAGAGCCTTAGAGTGAGTGCAATGTCTATGAGCTAATAGGGACTGTATGGAGTAAAAGGAGAGAGAGAAAATTGTATACACACATTTTGCCACCCTTATAAGATATAATGGGAGTGAGGGAAATAGTAGAGAACTACATTTTAGTTCACAAAAAAAAAAAAAAAGTTACATACTTCCTCAGAGTTCATTCACTTGTCCTCATATACGTAGAGTTTTAGAGGGAGAGAGAGAGACCATACAAAATGCAATAGAGAACGGGGCTTAAAATATATACTGTGTTAGGGAGAAAAACAGTTCAGTGCGACTAGGAGCTTCCACGCCAAAAGTAAGGCACACACATTTCATATACTTCAAAGGGGAGAGAGAGAAAAAAAAAGCTCGCGTAACTTCCTACTTTTATAAAAAAAATACACGTAATAACCACCGAAGCCTCCTTCTCTCTCTAACTCTTTTTTCCCTTCTATTATAATGTCCAGTAATACATTGACACTGTTTTTTGGGACACCCAAAAGAAGCTTCATTTTTTCCGGGTTGATACGGGGAAAAAAGGGGGGAATGATTAATAAAGGGAGGAAAAGTGGGTTTCCCCAAGCCCGCGAAAAAAGGGAATATTTCCAACCCTTTTTTTTTCTTCCAGTATCTGGGCTACGTGTTACATGTGAGTAAATGAGGAAAAGGTCGGAAACATACAAAATGAATGTAAACCATTACAGTATGAATACGATTTTATTTTAACTGACCAACTTTTTTTTTTTGAACTATCAACAGAGCTTTTTTTTTGCTGGGTCAATGGAATGCAAGAACAAGAAATGAGGCAATATCAACAATGTTATTTGTTGGTTATTTTTTTGTAATTATGATCATTATGTTATGCTGGAAATAAATGGCATGAAAGGAATCCTCTCTCTCAAATTATAAGGCGGGCATTCATATTGTGTAGAAATAAAAGTGTGTCGGTGTATTATTGAACTTTCAAAAGGTATTTTCTTTTCAATTCCATGTGTTTTTTTTTAATGTTCCATGTGTTGTATACTTTTTTTTTTCAAAATCATATATTATTTTTTTGTAAAGGAGAAATCAATATCACTTGAAGAAAGAACCTGGGAAGGTTTTTTTGGATGAGGAAGTAATTTCTACAAAACCAGGGAGTCAAATGTCTATAGGGATAGAAACAAAATAATTTTAATGTTATTACATACACACATTAACCCAAAAATTATGTACATCAATTATGGAGTGAGGGGCAAAGTGAGATAGTCTGAGAATTATGCATTTAAATGGAAGCACAGGGAATTCTTGAAAGCAGCATTAGCGTTTGTAAATACAATTTTAAAATATTTTTTTTAATTCAAAATAATCTAAATACAAAATTTGAGGGAAGAGCATATCAAAAGATCCAAATTTATGTGGAAATGGACTAATTTATAACGTCACAAAAAAAACTGAATAATTTCTCAATTAATCAAAAAATGAATTCATTATTAAAAATTAAATAAGCTCAATAAGTTTCAGAATCAAATCTGGTCATTTCCCTGCAGCCTTATTAGCCTTATAGAGCATAATCTACTGTTAAATGAAGGAACCTTGGTTGTTCTCTGGCTTCCTCTTTCGTTTTTACGTTGCAAGTTTGTTTTAACACAAAATCAAATTGAAGTTAAAAAACTAACTAAATATCCCTTTCCATCCAGTAATTAATTAATCCCTAATTAATAAAGTCAAGTCAAAGACACCGAAAGCGTAACTAAAATAAACCCAGAATTTTTTAAATAAAATCCCGTAATAAAAAATTCTTTGAAAATGACTATTCAAATCCCTGTAGTCATTCCTACTGTAAAAGACAATTGATTCCAAGGGAGCATAATATTCAGAATCTCCAACGAAAAGGAAAGCACGAGGTGGGAAGGCGCATGAAGGAGGAAGATTTTCACCAGAGGGGAAAGGGAGAAACTCCAAGGAGATAGGAGTGGAGGAAAAAAAATGAATAAAAGATGGGATGGTGCTCCAAAAGTAAAGTAGGATGGAGAGGATTGACCCCAGCTACTGGAATTGGGAGTGAGGCCAGTATGGAGAGAGAGAGAGAGAGAGAGAGAGAGAGAGAGAGAGAGAGAGAGACAAAGAAAGACAGAATGAAAACGTGGGAAGAGTTCGGAATCTGTTGTACGATGCACCGTCCCACAATCCAAAGAGATGTACATACGTTCCTTCCTTTGCTTTCTCTATAACTCCTTCTTCCTCGCCGTCAACCCTTTGAGCACACATTGGGAAGACGGGGAGACGCCATTGAGGAACAAAGACTTGCCCTCCACTCCCATCTACATCTACCCCCAAACGCTTGCATCATCCTCCAAGGAACAAACCGGGAGCGCCAGGTTACCCACAGCTGGTTGTAGATAGAGCAACGCACCAACTTTTCTCCAAGGTTCTTCTTACCTCACCAACTCTCTGTCTCTGCCTCTCTCTCTCTCTATTTCCCATTTCTCTCTCCTTTTCTCGCTCTAGTTCTCCATTCTCTTTCTATTCCTTCTCTCCGTCACTCTGTTTATTTCCACTTCTCTCTTCCACTCTCTGTCTCTCTATTTCTCCTTTCTCTCCCTCTGTATCTCTATTTCTCCTTTCTCTCTCTGCTTCGTCTTTCTCTCTCTCCCACTCTCTGTCTCTCTATTTCTCCTTTCTCTGTCTCCCACTCTCTGTCTCTCTATTTCTCCTTTCTCTGTCTCCCACTCTCTGTCTCTCTATTTCTCCTTTCTCTCTCTGCTTCGTCTTTCTCCCTCTCCCACTCTCTGTCTCTCTATTTCTCCTTTCTCTGTCTCCCACTCTCTGTCTCTCTATTTCTCCTTTCTCTGTC
>JAQGBT010004443.1:0-16560 GCA_034698585.1 Disparrhopalites patrizii
AAAATGGACACTCTATAAAAAAAGAAAATAAGAAAAATGGACACTATAAAAGAGAGAAAATAAGAAAAATGGACACTCTATAAAAAAAGAAAATAAGAAAAATGGACACTATAAAAGAGAGAAAATAAGAAAAATGGACACTATAAAAAAGAGAAAATAAGAAAAATGGACACTATAATAAAGAGAAAATAAGAAAAATGGACATTCAATACAAACGAGAACGAAAGAAAAGCAAAAAAAGCAATTCAAGAGACGAACGAAAAATATTAATATCAGCAAGGACAAGAGAGACGAAGAGAGGGAAGACTCCGAGAAAGCACACAAATAATAAAACAGAGAAAGCACAGAAAACAAGATAGGGTAAACAAAAGATAAAATAAAAACATGAGAAAAAATGAGAAAAAATATAGAAGAAAATAATAGAGAAAGCAAAAATGCAAGAATCAAGCAATGCCAAGAGAAAGTAGATTCCAAAAGAGAGAAACCACAAGAAATACACCAAATAAACGGAACCAAGGCCAGAATGATATCAAGGAACGAAATTGTTCCATGGCAGAGTGAAAGTCAGGGAAAGAAGCGGTGGAAGGGAAACGGTGCAGCCAGTGGCATCTGTAGGTTTTTACAAGCATTGCTTTCTCCATCATTTTGCATCCACAACTCTCTCGGGCTCTCTCACAAAATCTCACCATCCTTGCGTGTGACTCCACAATATAAATTCCTCCCTCGTCCTACTCACACTTCTCCCGTCTCCCTCCTCCGATTCTCCTCTGAATCTCATCTTCCACATCTCCTCCCGCCTCCGCATCTCCTGTTACTTATGATTCTTGGCATTTCCCTGGACCTTCCACCAAGAACCTGCAGAGGAAGGAGGGAAAGGACGGGAGAAAGCATAATTTTTGATGCTGTGTGGAGGGCCGACGGGCCCTAATAAAATAAATAAATGATAGTGGAAATGGCCGTGAATTTCCTCCTTAATAACCGAGACCCTTTCCTCCTTTCGTATCACAAAACTCCTTCCAGTCACAACAAATCCTTGGGATATTTTTTTTCTTCTTCCCCAAAACATTTCCCCTTTCACTACTGAACTACATCACATGATTTACAAGGGCACACTCTTCAACTTTGCCTTATTACCACCAATTTCTTATGTTTTTATAACTCCCACAAAAAATGGAATATTTCCGCAGTTACCTCTTCAATTCTACGAAGGAAAATCTACATGCCTTTCAAATTATTACGGGAAATGCGGACTGTATTAATGCATCCGAATAATATACATTTGGATTTGGGGGTTTTCCGAATTTTTTCTACGAATCTAGGAATGACGGCCATAAATCTGAGGGGAAGAAAGCACTTTGGACGGACTCTTAAGGACCATCTCTAGAGAGCGGTTCATTCTTCCGTGGAACATTTCTCACTAAAAAAAAACTTTCTTCACTTCAAAATGTTAGAAAGGTTTTTTTTAGTTCAGGAGAAAAAAAATCTGCCCCTTCAAAAAAGTTTGGCTTGTAATGGAGAAACGGGAGAGAGAGATGCGGGAAATGAGAGAACGTAGAGAAAGAAGGGCAGAGAGAGATTTATCGAGAGAGACGTAAAGGGAGGACCAGAGTGAAATGGAGAAACAGAAAGAAATAGAACTAGCTTAAAAAAGAAAGAGAGAACGCGAGAGGTAGAGAAGTGCTGGAGAGAAAAAACAGTCAACGTAGAAAATAGAGAAGGAAATATCAAATTAAAGAATTGCAAAAAGAGAGAAAGAGAGAAAAAACGAAAACCCATGATTATATCTTCAACTAATGTAACTTAGCCCGGATTTGAATTTTAATAATACGGAAAAAAAGTTGGAACAATTTTTACCCTCACAGTGTAAAATATGGAGGAATAGGAGAACAGGAAGTTGGACGGAAAAAAATGGGGAGAAATGAGTGTAGCAGTTTATTTTATGAGTTGTGTGTGTGCCCGAGACTTTTTTCAAAACTTTATTCACCGAAGAAGGATGAAGAAACAGAAAGGAAGAGGAGGAGAAATCTACTTCCTCAGTCTCTCTGAACATGACCAAAGCTAAAGAGAGAGAGAGAGAGAGGGAGAGAGAGAAAATTGGCGACAGATCGATAGCTGGAGCAGCTTCAGGAGATCGTACTTTCTCTTTCTCTCTCGCTGTTTCTCTCTCTTTCTCTCTCTTTTTCTCTCTCGCTTTCTCTTTTTATCTCTCACTTTCTGCCTTTCGCTGTTTCTCTCTCTTTCTCTCTCTCTCTTTCGCTGTTTCGCTCTCGCTTTCTCTTTCTGTCTCTCGCTTTCTCTCTTCATCGTTTGCCTTCATTCTCCATCGGTTTCTCTTTCTCCCTCTCTCTCTCGTGGTTTCTATTGCTTTCTTTCTCGCCTTCTTTCTTTCCCTTTCGATTTCTCTTTCTCTCTCTTGCTTTATCTCTCTCTCGCGCTCTCTCTCCTTCGCTTTCTTTTCGCTTTCTCTCTCTGTCTCTTTCCCTCTCTCTGTTTTGCTTTCACTCTCCTTCTTCACCGTCTGAAGAAGAAGAAGATGCAATTGAGAGTGCTATTGCTTCCCCTCCTTCTGCTCCTCCCGGGTCAACCTTCAGCACCAACAACGTGCACAATTACCACAACTTTCGTTTCCTCCACTTCCTCTACTTTCTCCAGTAAAGAAAGGAAACAGGACCTTCCGGTCGTATCTATACAATACTTCCCTGTACAACATAGCTCAAGTTTCGTCCAAGGACGTGCATACAATACAGTATTAGTCACTTTCTTGAGTAGCAAATTTTGACCGCCAGTGTCGGAAGGCTAAATTGAGAATTAAAATAATACCTATAAAGTAAAGGCAGATTAATTAAAGTTAAAATTAATCAAGCTAAAATTAGTAAAGCTAAAATTAATAAGGCTAAAATTAGTAAAGTTAAAAAAAGTGAAGTCTATACAAAAAGTCCTCTCTCATTTAAACTCTTATGAGAAATTCTTTGTTATAAAAAAAATTAGTTTCTTTTCTTCTTACAATTGCCCCTCGGAACACATTCACCTCCAACAATTCCTGGGAATTGGAAGTATTTTTGTAGGAACAAAATTCTTTTTTTTTCTTTGAGAAATCTCTTCCTTTTGATAAAGAATCCCGCTAAAGTATTTTAAGTGGGGAAACGAATGAGGAGAAGTGGAGGAATTGAGGGCAGATGCACAAAGGTAAGATCCGTCTCAATTAACTGAGGGAGGCTAAGTTTTTTTCTTCCTCGGGACTTACTCTTACGGGAGAAGGCAAAAGGAGCGAGAGGACGGAAATTGGAGGGAAATTCAAAGGAACGGGTCCAGGATTCCTCCCATGAGCCTTGTCCGACCCTTCCGTCCCAATCCATTACCTTCTTCCTACTTTCTATCTCTTTCTTTTTTTATCAACCTCAAGCTCATCCCCTTTTTTTTACTACCCGGGACTTACTTCAGAAGGAGAAAGAGAGGAAGTGAAGTGAAAGAGAGAATGAGAAGGCTATTGGCGTTGATTTGTATTGCGAACTCGTGCCTCATCCTTCTCCGTGGCTGTCCTATTATATATGTATTTCCTGGGTATAAAGCCTTTCTTATAGTCCTTATATAACCCCCTTCAACCCCTTCGTCTCCTCCCCCTTCAAAACTTATTTTTTATGGCGGAGTTCATGACCAGGAATTTCTTTATCTCCACCCCGCCATTTCTTTAAGAAGCACTTGCAATCATTGGAACAATTGAAAAATTCCCTTCCCGAGAAGGATACAAAGCTTTTCCCTTTTGATTATGTATATACAAAAAGGATACAACATACGTAGGATTCCATGTACACACTTTGATAATGGAGAGACAGGGTGAGGAGGGGAAGAAATAATAAGCTGGAATGGATGCGACGACAGAATAAATGGGATTGAGATGGAGGATGAGAGAGAGAGATGGGAAGTAAGATATGCGGGGAAAGGCTTGATGAAAAACAATGGAAGAGTTGAGGAAAGCGACAAGAGGGCTAAGAGAAAGGAGTACACAGGGAGAAGAAAGAGACGGCTCTGGGGGTGATTATTGCACTGAGAGAGAGAAATCTAGTCGAAACAAATGTAGGGAAAGCAATTTTCAAAAAGGGAGAGAAACAGGAGAGGATGAGGGAAGAATAATGATATGAACAGAGAGAGAGAGAGAAAGAGAGAGAGAGAGAGAGAGAGGAAGAGTGACGGCGACAAAACGGGATAGAGAAAGTATTAGCGAATAACGAGAGCATTAAACAGAAATAGAGTCATAGCCAGAGAGAAATAATTGGTGGAGATAAAAGGAAGCCTGGTGAAAGTAGAAATCGAGAAGAAAGTCAGAGTAGAAATTACGGAATTACAAGAGATAAAGCGATACGGACAGAGCAAGAGCGAATATAAATACAGAGACAGTGAGATAGCAATAGTGAATACAAATAAAGAGGTAAAGAGAAAGCGAGAGTGCAAATCAAGAGATAAACAAGGTAGTACAGTGAAGTTTCTCTATAACAACTCTGGAGGTAAGAGGAAAAAATATTGTTCCTGGGAAATGTTGTTATATAGAACATTAAATATGTACTGTACATGTACAAAGGTCGGAAGAAATAATGTTGTTATATAGAAATGTTGTTATAAAAAGACTTCTTATAGAGGGACTCCAAGCAATAGTGATAACAAATAAAAAGAGAAAGAGAAAAGAATAGTGATAGTAAGTAAACTGATAAAGAGAAAGCAATAGTGATAAAAGTAAACTGATAAAGAGAAAGCAATAGTGATAACAAATACAGGAAGAGCGTTTGTATATGGAGAAAGCGAGATTGAATAAAAACGAAACCGTGAAAGATAAAAAAGAGAAGTAATGAAAACAAAGATAATGAGAAAGAGAAGCCGTAAACAAAAAATTATAAAAATAAAGCAAAATTTTAAAAAAAGAGATATAAAAAGATATAAGACGACAGAAAAAGTATAACTACAAGGAAAAAAGATATACGGGAAAAGGTAAGTGGATCACAGACTAGAAGCAGTGCGATAAAAAATAAGGAATACGAAAATTATAAGGCCAGCGAGCAAAGTAGAGATAAGAGAGATATTGAGAGCAGTGGAGTATCAACAAGAGAGAGAGAGAGAAATGAAAAAAGGAGTGCCTAGGATACAAGGAAGATGTGAAAGTGAAGAGCAAAAATTGGATGAAGATATACATATATAAAGAGAGAAAGGTAATTATGACTATCCCTCCTATCCCTATCCATTAGCCCTCAAAAACAAAGAAGAAAGTTCCCCTCGTTGCCTTCGGGGAGCTCCCCCATGCAAAAAGCATAGTGTCGAGGTGTCAGTCAGTGGCTTCTTCATTTTCCTCCGCTCTTCCCTCCCTCCAAAAACTTCCTCCTCCTTCGCCTTGTCACACAATTAAAGTTTCATGGAAGGGTTGGAGGTAATTTCCCCGTCTAAATCCCTTTCTCATCCCCCCACTTATTTATTCTTTCTCCAGATAACAAAAAGAAAACACAGAAAAAATTCAAGCACCTTCTGATCTTTGCCAAATGAAATCGTGAAGGTACAAAATCTTCCTCGGAATCCACGGAGACTCCAGTCGCCGTCAGTTGCAGGAGTGAGACAAGAGACAAAACAAACCCGGGAGACAATGCGAAAGGGGTGAAAGGGACATTTTTACTTTCCTTTCACTTCCAACTTAAAAAATGTGCATTGTGTAAAAGGAAGAAAAGGGAGGGAAAATGAGTAAAAAAAATTAGTAAATGTCATGTCGGTTGGGGCTGACAGTGACATTGAAAGCTCATATTTTTCTCCTCCTTTTATCTCTTCCTCCTCAACCCTCCACCTCATCCTCCTCCTCATCCTCCTCCCCTCGACATTCTTTTTGAAAGAGGATGTGAGACATGTAATGAATCTTCCCTTGCTTTAAGCCGACAATGTGGAAACATTAACACTCTTCATCTCGTTCCAGCATTTCTCCTCCAGCATCACTTTTCTCCGGGCTTTCTCCGATAATGATGGAGGCGGAGGAGGCCCAGCAAAAGATTTTGGTGTGGGTGGCACGTGTAGGTTGATTTTTTAGGCTGTTTTTCCAGACCAAAAACCAGAGTAAATGTCACTGCCTCTTCATTCTCCCAGTTTCTCCGTTATCTGTATCCGAGCTACTCTCTCTTCCATGGCCAAAGGCATTTACGGGTCCTAATCAATTTCCTCCGAACACATTTTCACAAGGTGTATATATTCCAGCGGATGGAGAGAAAGGTATAGGGAAGAGGGAGAAAGCAACACGGGGCATGGAGGAGGAAGAGTGGGAGATAAGGCGATTGTCAGGCTCTGTCAAAAGCGTCTAAATTTTGAATGATTAGAGGGAGGCTGTGGGGGCCAAAAGGAAACAAAACGGAGCAGCTGGGTTTTATTGCTGAGGCAGGCGTTGGGAAGGAATTCGAATTAAAACATAGTACAGGACCAGTCAATAGTTTGTCCATTACGGAGGTGGAGAGACAGAACATGAGAGAGAGACAGAAGAACTGATATGTACGCAAAGTGTACAAGGGAAAAGGTAGAGATAATGAAGGTAGAGTGAGGAAATAATAATACTAATAGGAGAGAGAAAAAAATGAAAATAGGATGAAGAGAAATTCGTAGGAGGGAAGAGAGTAAGAGAGAAAATGTGAAATGCTTGGATAATAAGATACAAAATATAGAAAGAAAGAGATCACAAGAGGAAACTATATTATGAAATGAAGACAGAGAGACGCAGAAATGCAAAGAAAAACAAAGAGAGAGAGAGAAACAGAGAGGCAGAGACAAAAATAGAGATGAATGGATAATGAGTGGCTGAAATCGTAATAGAAAAATTGCGAGATCAAATAAGAATAGATGAAAGAGACGGAAATATCAAGTGAAGAGAGAGAAAAACATGGATGGAAGAGACGAAAACAAATTATAAGAGACCAAAATAGATGACAGAGACGAAAATATCAAATGAAGAGAGAGAAAAACATGGATGGAAGAGACGAAAACAAATGGAAAAAGAGATGAAAGAGACGACAACAAATGGGAAAATAGATGAAAGAGACAGCAACAAATGACAATGGAGAGAGAGAGAAATAAAGGAAAGAGGAAAACAAATAACAATGGAGAGAAAGAGAGAGAAATAGAAGAAAGAGGAAAACAAAGGATATGAGAGAGAAATCGATGAAAGAGACGAAAATTATTGAATGTTGCGAGAGAGGCATAAATGAGAGTCGAAAATACATGAATGGCGAGAAATAGAGAAATACATGTAGATGAAAGCGATTATAATAAATGCATGAATCGAGAGAGAGAAATAAATAAATAAATGAAAGAGACAAAACTAAATGATTGAATATAAAAATAAATACAGCGAAAGACAAAATTTAATGAATGAATATAAAAATAAATACAGAGAAAGACAAAATTTAATGAATGATGATAAAAATAAATACAGAGAAAGACAAAATTTAATGAATGATGATAAAAATAAATACAGAGAAATACAAAAAATAAATAGATACATACATAGTTTGAGGAATAAATCGAGACGAAGAGAGAAGAAGAAAGAGAAAGAAAGAGAACAACAAACGAAAGGGAAATGAAGTCAAGACGGGAGTAATAGGGGGAAAAGGGATAAACAGACTGAGAGAAATGACAGATAAGAAACTAAATGATAAAAAAGTAAAGACCAGAGAAGAGAAAGCAAAAAATTAGATAAAAATATATTCATAGTAAGAAAAATACATACGAGTAGGAAATACATAGAGGGAGAGAAGATGAGAGAGATAAAATAAAAAGGATCGAGACAAAAAGAAAGAGATACAGACAGAACTAAGAAAATTAGGGAGAGTGAAAGCACCATAAACCGAGCAAGAGTGTTGTAGATACGACAGATTTGCATGGAAACCCCGCAAATAGAAAGTATCGGAGAAAATGAAAGTGATTTCTCTGGAAACTCACCGGAGGTTTACGAGAGGCTTGAAGCTCCTCCATTGAGCACATGCAATATTTACTCATTGGAAGGTACACATATTGAGAGAAAGTTCAAGAGGGAAAATAAGAGAGGGAAATGGATGCTGACAGCGCGAAATTATGTATTCCACCACCGGAAGAAAATCCCCAGCCCCCGAAAAAAAGTTCAAAAAAAAACCGACTCTCCCTCTTACAAAATAAAAGTCTTAAATCTTCTCCCTATAGGAAGGGAGAATACCACGGGAAAAAGCCATAAGGAAGAGAAAGAATGGGGAAGGAAAGTACCATGGTAACAATTGAAATCCTATAACTTCCCGATAAGGGTGGGGGAATGGACGTGGGCGAGAAAAAGGGAGAATTCTCGGGGACATTGAAAATGGACCTTCCAGATTTTTTGTCATAATTTTTATGTGCACTTTCTTCCCCCTTCAAAGGTCTTTTTTCAGGAGGTTTCCAGGGTTAGCTTTCCTCCCTTTTGATAGTGGCACATCAAACACGATCTATTGTGAGTGAGGATGATGGGAGGAGGGGGACGGGGAGGAGGCTCCGAGGAGCACCCAGAAAGAGGGAGAGTGCAACCCTCCAGAAAAAAACATGTCAATGACATGAAGAGGATGAAACCAATTGGTAAAAAATTGTCTTTCGTCTCCCGTACAACAGCCGTTCCCTCTTCCCTTTTTTGGGGGGTGAGACGAGGAAATAAAGGTCCAATGTATGAAGGGTGCATTGGAGAATGAACCATGAACCTCGGCCACCCCAAAAACTCCCCAAGCCGGCTCTCATCCATTCTATGAGTGTTTCCGTAATAGTAGTTAGCAGCAAGCTTTTGGAAAAACGGACAACATCTCCCTTCATTTGGGGTAGAGCAGAAGGAGATGGAAACGGGAGGGGAAGATTCCTTTGAAGATGCGAAAAAATGATTTTTTCCCTTGTGTATTTGTCTACATGGGGGAGGGAGACGGGAAGGTCCTGGGAGAACATTTCATTATTTCAGATTATAACGCTTAATTTATTTTCTATTTCTTTTCTCTCTCCCTCCTCTTTTCTATCATTGGGTCTATCCTTCTTTTTGTAATTCATTTCTCATCTTTTTTCTGCCATTTTCTTCTTCGTATTCTCCGTCTTTTCTGGCTTGTCTTTTCTTTCTCTGTGGGACTCTCCTTTTTTTGTTTTTCGTCTGCTTTCTCCCACTTTATTCCTCTTTCACTATCTTTCCCTATTTTTCTTCAATTTCTCTCCCTTTTTTCCTATTCTTCTTCAGTTTCTCTCCCTTTTCACTATTTTTCTTCAATTTTGCTCCCTTTTTTCTATTGTCCTTCGATTTCTCTCCATTTTCCTATTTTTCTTGAATTTCTTTCCCTTATTCCTATTGTTCTTCGATTTCGCTCCCATTTCCCTCTTTTTCGTCAAATTTTCTCTCTTTTTCCTATTTTTCTTCAATTTATCTTCCTTTTCCCTCGTTTTCTTCCATTTCTTTCCCTTTTCCTATTGTTCTTCGATTTCTCTCCCTTTTCTCTCTTTTTCGTCAATTTTGCTGTCTTTTTCCTTTTCTTCAATTTCTCTCCCTTGCCCTATTTTTTTGTTATTTCTCTCTCTTACCCCTGCCTTTTCTTCTGTTTCTCTTCCTTTTTCCCATCTTTTGCTTCTGTTTGTCTCTCTTTTTCGCGTATTTTCGTGTTCTTTCATTTTTTAAGTTTTTTATTTCTCTCAGTTTTTTCTTTCTCTGCGCTTTCTGCTCATTTTATTTTTCTTCTCTATATATTTTTTCATTACATTAATAGTTTTTTCTCGACTTTCTCTCCCTTCCCATTCCTTGTGCTTTTATTTGTCTTCCTTTGCCCTTTGTTTTTATTCTGTTTGTTTCCCTTTTCTCTTCCTTTTTACTGTGTTTTTATTCTGTTTCGCTTCCTTTCTCGTCCTTTTTTATCCTTGTCCTCTCAATTGGTCTAGGATTTCTCTTTTCTGTTTCTCTTTGTCTTTGATTATTTCATCCGTTTCGCATGTAAGTTTCTTCTCATTCTCATTTTTTCGCATTACCTTCTACCGATTTGTCGCTTTCCTTTCTATCCCCATTGATTCTGTCTCTTTTTCCGTCTCCTTGTATTTTTTTTCCGCTCTCACTACTTTTCTCCGCTTTCCGCTGTCAAAGCCAGGGAAGAAAGCCATATTGACGGGGGTAGAAAGTAATTTGTATTATTTTAAGGAAACAACAGTAAAGCATGTTGGGCGGAGGAAGCCGGGGAAAAGTAAGAGGAGTTTATTTCCGACAATAAAATCCTCTGTTTCCTCCACTTATCCTCCCCTTTTTTTCGCCAGACCTTGACAAAACAGAGGCTTTGTTTATTTTGTCGGGGGTTTAAGGCCAAAGAGCCTCTTCCGAGGAATCTTTGCTCTGTGGTAGAGCAATGTCAACAGAATGATGTGAACAGCTTCTCTTTTTCCCACATCCTCCTCTGAGGGTGCATATCAAGTAGCTTTCCCCTTTTCATTCAAAAATCAAGAGTGAGAGAGAAAGAGTTGATGGTGGGAAGAAAGAAATGGAGAGAAAAATAGAGAAAGAGCAAAAAGATCTAACGGCGGAATTCTGGAGGCATTGAACTGCACATAAAACTGGAGAAAAAACTGGATGTAAAAGCTCTCCCAGCCTTTTCCCTTTTACCTCATAACAAATGTGTATCGCCACCTCCAAGCCGCCTCTCCCACTACATTTACGGACACAAAAGGAAAAGTGCGGAATCAGCACTTTCCCCCGGTCTATGATGTTTCCTCAAAAGCCAATACATAATATGGACGTACATATGTAATATGCATGTACACGCGGGCAAGTATACCATCAATGCCATTGAAAAGCGTGTAATGCCTTTACGCATTATTTCCGACGGTGATATTTATTATGAAAAGCCAGCCATCATATCTGTGCACGTCTGTTGCCCGTGAAATGCACTCCCATTTCATCTTTCATCCCTCCGGCTCCAACACAGATCCCTTTGGTCACGTCCCGATATTCGCATATCCAGCCGGGTTTCCTCTATCACCTTGAACCTCCCTTGTCCGAGGGGCTCTACCATAAATTCTCTCAAAAACCCATTGAATTAACCCGGGAACTAATGAGCGGTGGCGGCGGATGAGTGTCGCAGATATTGACACTGACAAATTTTTAGGTTTTTGCCCCAGGCAGGTTTCGTGGAGATACAAAACGAGAGGGAATACGGATGGAAGGAGAGAGAAAGAGGGAACGCGAGAAAAACAGGGAGAACGTGAAAAAAGAGGGAACGTGACAGAAAAAGATGGCATGAGGGAAAAATTGGGAAAGAGAGAAAAAGAGAGAAAGAGCGAGAAAATTTGAGAAAGAGAGCAAAAGAGAGAAGGAGCAAGAAAAATTGGAAAAGAGAGCAAAAGAGAGAGAAAACAGGGAAAGAGAGAGCAAATGAGAGAAAGAGCGAGAGAAATTGGAGGAGAGAAAAATTGGGAAAGAGAGAGCAGAAGAGAGAAACAGAGAGAAAAATTGGGAAAGCGAGCAAAAGAGAGAGAAAAGAGAAAGGGAGAAGAAAAGAGAGAAAGAGCGAGAAAAATTGGGAAAGAGAGAGCAGAAGAGAGAAAGAGAGAGAAAAATTGGGAAAGTGAAATCAATAGAGAGAAATAGGGAGAAAAAGAGAGAGGAAAAGAGAGACAAAGAGAGAAAGAGAGAGAAAAAGAGAAAAAGAGCGAAGAAAAGTGAGAGATTTTCGTATTAATGATAATTCCAAACGAAATGGTAGAATTTTCATCCACCCCAACACAAAATGAGCAGAAAGAGTGCTTTGCCACAAAAGCCTTGAAGCCATGTCACCGAACCCCAGATTTTCTGATTCACTCTCTCCACAGTTCCAATGAAACCCAAAGTATACGTTCCAATTCAAAAATGTGTGTATTTCAGAGACACACTTCGATCGGTCGTAGAATATGATTTGGAGAAAAGTACTTGTCGTCCTAATTTAATGGGACGGTTGAAAAACTCATGAAAATGTTTATAGTAGTTCTTAATGGTCCACATTTCCATAGGCTGAAAGGAGGGAATTGGAAGAGAGAGAGGGGGAGAGGGAGAGAGGGGGAGGGAGGGGTTGAAAGGAGGGCAGAAGGGAATATCTTCCGGAGAGAGAGAGAATATGCCATGCACGCACTTTTTCATCCGCAAAAGCAGAAGAACGTAAATGTTGATTTCACCAATTATTCGCCACTGTTATGATGGAAATAACTGTAAAAGTCTTTACTCCCCGCATAGCTTCTGACAATGAATGCAGAAACAGATGCTGGAGTGTGTATGATGAGTAAGTTTTCAATACGGGTTAGGTCCATTTTTTTTTTTTTTAAATATTTTAGAAATAATTCCAAAAAAATTACTTTAATTCCTAAGAAATTCGTTGTGAAAAATAATTTCCGACAAATAAATATTTGACATTGATTTATGAACAATATATTTTAGATTCCTGAACGATATATTTTAGATTTTTGGACAATATATTTTAGATTCCTGAACGATATATTTTAGATTTTTGGACAATACATTTTACATCCCTGAAGATTATATTGAGGAATCTAATTACTCTGATCTTCTTGTATTCACTAAATTGGACTCACGCCGGGTTGGCCCTCCACATTGGATATGTATACATAATCACCCGCCTTTTCCAGCCACCGTTAATACCCAGCAATTGCAGTGATCGTGATGATTGGAGCGAACGCACTTTCCCACATCATCTGCACAGAATTGCCAAAGAGTACTACTATACGTATACGTATAAAGAAAGAAGGGAAAAGGAGAAATTTTTTTTTTGATCCTGGAAGAAATCTCCAGTAGTACCAACTGGAACTGGGGATGAAACGCATACTATATTATAGACTGGAGAAGGGAAAAAGAGAAATATCATGACCAGCTCTCTGGGCTTTTTCCTCGTAGCTAATGCATTATAGAGGAGCAACGGAGTGTGTGGAGCCACACAAAAGAAACGTTGACTTAGTGTGTGCATGGAAGTGCAAAAGGGAAAGAAAAAGACCCGCACAGCCGATCGTTCTACCACTGAATCACCAATGAAAGAGAGAGAGAGAGAGAGAGAAACAAGAGACGAAGAACACAACATCTTCAAACTACCGTAACCATTTATTTTTATACTTTTACGCAACCCCTCCAACTGAAGGGAACATCATCACGTTCTGATAAATCACGTATGTGTATACTAGTCTGGGCGAAGGAAATATCTGAGAGAGAGAGATAGAGGAAAAGCCAAAACGCTCATATGGTACCCATTTTTTTCTTTCAACAACAACTAACAATGACAACAACAATAGAATCTCCGAGGGAGAGCGTGTCCACTTGATTTCATCCTGTCAATGATACGATCCTTCCCCGTGCCCTCAACACGTTCCAATACCGCTCCCTTCAGCCTCTCCATGACGAAAAAGGGACGGAGAATTACAGTGAGAGAGAGAGAGAGAGAGAGAGAGAGAGAGCGAAAAAGAGAGAGACAGAGAGAAGGTACTTGATTATTTCATGTACCTTCCACACTCTCGACCCTTAGCTTTGTGTTCAAGTCCCAACCTTTGGCCTCTTACCATTCTTTGTGTGTGTCCCTTCAAAGCCCTGCGATTAACGTGTGTAAATCTATTCCCATTTCTCGTGCATGTCGCTTTCTTCTATTTTTCCCTTTTTTGAACTCTCCGTCCCTCTTTTTCCTTTCCTGTCAGTCTCTCTGACTCTTCCTTGCTATCATTCTATATTTTCCTGTCTCTTTCTCTTTCTCTCGCTCTCTCTCTCTCTCTCTCTCTCTTTGTCTGACATTTGTATTCTCTGAATCGTTCTCTCGAGCAATCTTTTCCTCTTGTATCTCATCCTCCCCGATTTGTTTTCTCAATTTTTCTACTAATTTCCCCCGATTCTCTCTTTTTCTTTCTTCCTTGATTTCCCTCTATTGTCTTCTTATTCTTTTTTCTTCTTCTCTTCCCTCCGTTTTCCCTTCTCACCCTAAGCTTTGCTCAATTTATGGATATTATTATACCTTTTCCTTTCTTCGTTTTTTCCTTGCATTGCTTCTTCTTTTTTCCTTTCTTATCTCTTTCTTGTCTTATTTTCCCGCTTTTATGCCTCTCTTTTTTCCTTTTACATATCTTTTTCTTTTCTTACAACTTTCGTTTTTTAATTTTTCCATTTTTATGCTTCTCTTTTTCCTTTTATGCTTCTCTTTTTCCTTTTATGCCTCTCTTTTTCTTTTACGCTTCTTTTTTCCCTTTTTATTTTTTTTATCTGTTTCTTGCTTTATTTTTCCGCTTCTACGCCTCTCTTTTTTCCTTTCACATTTCGTTTTCTTCATTTTTCTTTTCTTACAACTTTCTTTTTTAATATCCCCATTTTTATGCTTCTCTTTTTTACCTTTTAGGCATCTCTTCTTTCCTTTTACATTTCGTTTTCTTCCTTTTTCTTTTCTTGCAACTTTCTTTTTTTAATGCCTCCATTTGTATGCCTCTCTTTTTTCCTTTTATGCCTCTATTTTTTCTTTTTAGGCTTTTCCCCCCTTTTTCCATTTTTATCTTGTTTTTCTTATTTTCCCATTTTTATGATTTTCTTTTTTCCGTTTATGCTTCTTTTTCTCCCCTCTCTTTCTTTCTGTTTTTCTTCCCTTTCTTTCTTCCTTCTCTTTCTTTCTTTTTCTTCCCTCTCCTTCTTTCTCTTTTTCTTCTATCTCTTTGTTTCAGTCAATCAATTCTTCCTGATTTTGTCACTTGACCTTCTCGATTCAATATCTTTACCGTCCTCATGTCTCCTGATCTTCTTCTCTTTCGATTTACCTACCGCTTTCTCCATACTCTCTGTCTCTTTTCTGTTTCCTTATCCTTCTCTCATTCTGTCTTCTTTGTCTATTCTTCCGTTCCGTCTCTATTGCATTTCCTGTTCCTGTCGTCCCGTCTCCTTCGTCCTTTATTTGTCCCTCTCTCCCGGGTTTCTGAATCGTTCTCTCCCTTCGTCAATCTGCCTTTCTATTTCCTAGATTGCCCTGTCTCTCTCCACGTTCCCCTTTGAATTGTGGACAAGAAAGGACGGTGTGGACAGGCAGGAGTAGGTAATAACATTACGATTACCATTAAGCATCCTCTCCATTTACGTCCTTAGTACTGCCACCAGCAGAGTAAGAGACTCTGTATTACATCATCTCTCCCCACTCGGTCTTCCCAGAAAAAAAAGGAGCCCAATCTCGTTTCAAATAACATTCCTTTTCATTATGATACCTCCGGAGTCACAAAAGAGCCACTGATTAAAAGACTTTGGAGCTGAGAGGAATCGGATAGGGAGGGGGACGACCCCCAAGAATGCAAATATTAGCCCGTGGCCCATAAAATGTCTTCCTACGTCTGGGGATGGGACAATGGACGGTGTAATGAATACATTGTCATGCTGATGATAACCTCATCATATTTTAAAGTCACCCTTTAATGAGATTAGCCATGTAAACACACTCCTTCCATTCTCAATCATTCCTTCTCCTTTTCTAAAATCTACACCACCCATTTCCTTTAAGTTTATATATGAGCAACTTGGGACTTGCATCATTGTTTTTCTATGGCAGTAACGCTCCAAGTGCATTATAAGAAGGTAATTGGGGAAGTGGTGACCCACATGAGTCATATTTCCACATATAAAAAGACCTCCGACAGCTCTTTGTTCACGGGTTGTGTGGTCATTCAAGGCTCCGACCGTGAACAATGTACATACATGACAACCTTTGTATTGTTTTTGCTTGGGAGCAAAAAGAGGAAGAGAGAGAGAGAGATGAAGACGGCCAGGAAGGAGAAGCCAAGAGCCCGTACTAAATCAATTTTTCAAAAGAATACATTATAATATTTTCTTTTACATGTCCAGTAATTCCTTTTGGTTAACTTTTCATCCCCGTGCGTATTTCGTAGGAAGTCTTCCTGGCACTTCATCTGGACAGAAAGGAGTAGTTCTCCTTCTGGAGAACTAACTGCAATTGTTTTGAGGGTTCAGAGCTAACCAGCTCGCAGGGGGCCCAACCTTAACTTCCAGAACCAGACATTTGACTCATCTTTACTTCTTCTTTATTTGTTTGCGCTTTACTGCTTCTCCTTTTCTCCTTTTTATCTCCTTAAAGCTTCTCATTTTCTGTTTTTCTCTCTTTAAATCTCCTACAATTTTCTGTTTTTTTTCTTTTTAAAGTTTCTCCTTTAATGTTTTTCTTCTTACTTTGACTTTACAGCTTCTGATTTTCTGTTTTTTGCCCGTTCCTCTTTTTTTATTTTCCTCTATTTCTTCTTTTTCTCCTTTCCTCTATTTTTTCTTTTTCTTCTTTCCCCTTGTTTCTCTTTTACTCCTTTTCTATACTTTTTCTTATTTCCCATGTTTTTTTCCTTTACTATATTTTCCATTTCTCTTTTTCTCTATTTTTCCTTTGTCTTTTTTCCCGTTTTTCTCCCTTTTTCTCCTTTCACCAATCGTTCCTCTAGTTTTTCTTTTTCTTCTTTCCCATTTCCCGCCTTTTCTCCTTTTCTCTATTGTTTATTTTTCTCCTTTTCTCTATTGTTTATTTTTCTCCTTTTCTCTATTGTTTATTT
>JAQGBT010004444.1:0-16558 GCA_034698585.1 Disparrhopalites patrizii
AGAGAGAGGAAGAGAGAGAGAGGAAGAGAGAGAGGATGAGAGAGAGAGGAAGAGAGAGAGAGGAAGAGAGAGAGAGAGGAAGAGAGAGAGAGGAAGAGAGAAAGAGGAAGAGAGAGAGGAAGAGAGAGGAAGATAGAGGAAGAGAGGAAGAGAGAGAGTAAATCAATGAGAAGGAGTGAGAGAGATTGAAAGAGAGAGCGAGGGGAGAGAGATAAGAGAAAGAGAGACAAACATTCCTTTGGGCGCCTTCATACTTGAGTAGTTAGTACAATGGCACTCTGTAGTAGTTAATAAAAAGCTGCAGTGATGCCTTTTGAAAGCGTAAAAATATACTTTAGTAGCTAAGTGCCTATTACCAATTCACAGGCACACCTTACGTATCTGTATACACATTTGTATGTGTACACATGTATACGTAAGCTACATGTGTATCCTTTTCCAAAGAGCGTGTGAGAGGCGGGGGTAGAAGTAGAAGGAAATAAAACTGATTAATTTCCCAATTTGTTACATGGTCTTTAATGTGAATAATTATGAACGTAGGTAAGGTCCTTTTCCCCTATTATACAGACTCCATAGTGGTGACAGACGCGACCTTTCTGAATCCACCTAATCATCGTGCCACCAGAAAATGGTTTTTTGTAAATAATCACATAATGTATGTACTTACCTGCACATGCCCACATTTTTTTAAAAAGTGTGTGAAATGAGCCGCGACCACTCTGGAAGTAATTCTTTTAGGGATGCTTATGGAATAAAAATGTCAGTATGTTGCTCATGTATATAGGAACGGTTCGAATGGTAAAGTAAAAAAGATAATGAAAAAGAGTTACAAAATGGTTAAAGAGTTAAATTTGGGATAAGTCTGATAGACAGCCACAGAAATAGTCATTCGGGGGAAGTCGGCATCCTACCAACAGCAGATGAAATCAGGGGAGGAGAGGAAATACTAAGAAACTAAAACTAAGGAATCAAATGAGACAAAAATTTAATGATATAAGACTTAGAAAATTCAAAGATATATAGGACCAGGAAAACTTGAAGCGACCAAAATTAGAAAATTGAAAAAGTGGCAAAAACCAGACATCTAAAGAGGCAAAAATCAGAAATTGAAAGAGGAAAGAATCAGAAATTGAAAGAGGAAAGAATCAGAAATTGAAAGAGGAAAGAATCAGAAATTGAAAGAGGAAAGAAGCAGAAATTGAAAGAGGAAAGAATCAGAAATTGAAAGAGGAAAGAAGCAGAAATTGAAAGAGGAAAGAATCAGAAATTGAAAGAGGAAATAATCAGAAATTGAAAGAGGAAAGAATCAGAAATTGAAAGAGGAAAGAATCAGAAATTGAAAGAGGAAAGAATCAGAAGTTGAAAGAGGAAAGAAGCAGAAATTGAAAGAGGAAAGAATCAGAAATTGAAAGAGGAAAGAATCAGAAATTGAAAGAGGCAAAAATCAGAAAATGAGAGGCAAAAGCCAGAGATTGACACAGACACAAGTAAGAAATTGAAATAGACAAAGTTGAGAGGAGAGAGATGAAGAGAAAATGAAAAGAGCTAAAGAAGGAGAAAGAGAAAGAGAGAGAAAAATAATACTCTTGCCATTTTGAGGAATTCTCTGAATTAACTGCAGCGTAATTATTGGTATTATGCGTACATGTACAAGGCCGTGTAAACTCTGACGGTCTTCGTTTTTGTGCATTGTCATCATTACTCCGTCACCAACATGTCACGTCTCTCTCCACTTCTCTCTCTCTCTCTCTCCTCCAAGCTAAGATCTTTGCGTTAGTAATTTCTTTGAAGTTCTACATCTCCAAAGCACCTTCCAAATTGTCAATATTTTGGTGAGCATATAAAGACTTTTAAAACAAGAAAGGAAAATTCTAGTTAAAAATAAAATCCAGCCACAACCATTGTGCGTAATACAAGGCAAACTTATTAATTTCACATCTACCTACTTTTGTAAGAACGCCTCCCTCCTTTTTTTTCCTTTCTATTCCCTCACTATTTCATCTGAATCGAATACGGAATGTTTTTTTTAATTCTGTAATTTAAAAAAAAAACATTTTTTATATATTATTATGTAGTTAAAAATATGTATGTATGTCAAATTCAGAGAAAAAGTGTTTGATTTGCAGATTTACATTTTTACCTCCCCCCCCCCTCGCGGATTTTTTAATGCATAAGGCAATTGAGCTTTTAGTCATGTATTTGTCCTTAAAAATTAGTAGAAACGAATACATGTAAATATGTAGAGAGGAAAAAATGTCAAAATCTTTGGAATTCTATAGAGGGGAAAATATTGAAATAATTGTCCAAACAGTTCCGTTTATATTTCCTTTGATGATAGAGCAAGAATTTGAGCAATTAGTGATGGGAAAAACTATTTGGAAAAAATAATATTTTGACACATAATATTGGTAGGATTTGAGTATGGAAAAAAAGGAACATTTCCTCCTCCTTCCGTTGACAACCGTTTAAATTAAAGGAAAAAAAAACAAACCTGGGACATGGAATGTGGAAGGGCAAATACACTTTGTCAATGACAAGGTTACCCCTTTGTAATGTTGTTATATGACAACTTTTTTTAAATACTACCGGTATATGTATTTAGTGTGGTCTCTATCTCGCTTTTCCCATTTTTTTTTGTCCTAAACCATGAATGCCAGCACTTGGGAATAATGCAATGGATCTGGAGTGACATTTTTTTTTTCATATGTATAATCATTATATTATTTTTATTTGTGTGTCTACTCAATATGAGCGACGACGAGAATTTTGCATTCACAAAGTAAATATGGGCTCAATGGCAATACTTCTTTACCCTTTCTCTCTCTCTTCCTCTCTCTCTCTCTCTCTGTCTATATACACCACGTAACACAACCGAGAGTGGGACAACCAAGAGTACATTATTGAATAATTAATACAGGAATGTTTACCTTTTCTTCCCCACCAACATAGAAAAAGCATTCTTTTTTTTTATTCTCCTCCATTATTGTGATTACTATATACACAAAGCCTTGGTATGGGTCCAGGTAAATGCAAAAAAAAAATCCAACTCTTTCTTTGGTTGCCCTAAAAAAATAGAAACGACGCTCGTTATTCAGTTTTTGGGATTACATAAGAAATGCATGTGGAATTGAATGTCAACAAATAAAGGGGAAAAGGAAATCAGATAATATGGGATTTATTAATGACAGTATTATTTATTGTTTTTTTTAACATTCAAAAAAATAGATAATTAAAAATTATGTCTCAAGGTTTTCCCTTGCAAAAAAAAAAAAAAGGATTTCCCTTTGGAAATTTTGGCGTTTTCTGCACTTTCTGTTCCCTTTTAATGGGTACTCTCTAAATCCAATCTAATACAGAAGTATACATATATTACTCATTTGCTTCAAACTGCCCAAATGTCAAATAATTTATTTATCATATCATACAGAAGGTAAAACGTTATAATATGAGTAAGAAAGAGATTTTGTTCTTTGAAGATGACACTTGTGCATAATTTTCCATCTTGTTTTGTCAACATCCTATTGCTATTTGATGGTTGACATTATTAATTTTTTAATCACATTCACATCCTCCTTAATTTAATTTAATTTCGGGGACGATATAATATGATGGTTGTGATGGTCATGTTAATTTCCCACCGCCGTCCTTTTTTTTTATCATGACGCAGATAATGTTCCTACAGATAATGTTACTTTCCAGCGTTACAGATATTGCAGTCCTATATACAGCTAATGTCTTATTAAATTGTGAAGATAAACTTAAAAAACGCAAACGACATCAAAATACCTACACATATCGGAGTGTACAAAATATATTCTTCCAGCTCGGGTTGGAATCAAATTTCAAGAATGAAATCAGGGCATGAAGGGACTTTTAATGTCCCGTAAATGGAGTCATTACATTTTTTTTTATAACCATGAGAATCTCTCCCATTTCGCTCCCGATCACACGCTTTCACCCGGATTTTTTTTAAAGCTAATAAAAACAAGTAATAAAAGGGCAGTGAGGCGGGATGTTTGAAGGGAAAGTAATCAAAGGGAAAAAGGGTGATGGGGAGGGTCCTATAGTCATTATGTTCAATTAGGACCTATGTTATATTTATGTATGCATATATATCAGTGGACAGGATATATACGTAATTCTGGATCTTATAAGAAAAAGAATTCAAGCTCTCTCTCTCTCTCTCTTTCTTCCTGTCTCGTCTCTCTTCCTATGTCTGTCTCTGCAGTAAAGTGGCAAGGCCGACGCAATTATTGTCCGTATAATTATATTAAATACAAAATATATCTTGTCATCGAATCTTCCCATATCACACGAAGCAATATGACACTATAAAAGTCTCCCATAAGGATGGAAAAAATATATAAATTTCCGCCTATTAAAAGCGATCTTACCAAAGTTTCCTTTAACAACATATTACTCCATCTACGTACTTAAGAAGTTCAATCTAGTATGGATAGTTAAAATTGGAAAAACATGTATGTTTTTAAGGGGTTTAGCACAGTATAAAATGTAAACTATTGAGTTGAAATTAGCCAAACCTTCACAAATGCTCCATGGAAAAAAGATTACTAATTTCATAATGGTTCCCAAATAAAAATCAAATATTTATCCTTGTTTTCCCTAACAGTCCACATATAATTATGACTTGGGGAAGAATATGAGGGAAAGGCAATTACGGTCATGTATGGAGACTTAAAAAATAATAAAATCCTCATAAAAAAAAATTCCTTCAACCCACATAAAATGAATTGGACTGGAAAGAGTTGATGGAGTTTCTCTCTCTCCCTCCCCAACATTTAAAATACATTATACAATATAATATTTAATCTCGTGAATAAAAAAAAATCCCTTTCTTTTAGGGTCATTGCAAATGCCCTGGTTTAAAAGTAAATAGGAAAAAAAAACAATTTTCAACAGATTCAATGCAGGGAGGCAATTCCTTTCAACTTATACAATTACCAATGAAGGAGGAAAATAAGTTAATGCATTGACACTGCATTTTTTGGGGCTCTGCATCATCCTTGTAATGCATGTTTTGGTACACAGGAAAGGCATGTCCATGTAATGTTACATTGGCATTCACTTCTTATTTTATAATGGTATACACTTTTTATTGGCATGATGATTTGTACAAACAGAATTTAGCTGACGTACAGATCTTGTAGGATTCCTTGTGCAAGACATTTTCACATATTTCAATGTGTATAAGTTTATACATGGACAATTTTAGTATCATCTCATATTTTCCATTAAATTTTCCAGCCATTCAGCTCATGTATTCTAGGGGGAATCAATGACCGTGGGAAAAGGAATTCCCTTCCTACTACTCTTATTAACTCTTTGAGCCCATAAAAACTCCCTGAGAAATGCATTTAACCCTTTTTTCTATCCTTTTACTACAACCTATGACCCACAAGAATTCAGGTGTAATATTAACGCTTATTCGCGAAAAAAATTTATAATTTCCGGAAATTGAAGGATTTTGTACCCTTCATACACTTGTCCGACGAGAGTACTTATGAATTAAATTTCATAAAGAGATATGAAGTATTTTGTACACGGAACAAATCCTTTAAATCAACAATGTCTTCCTCCTCCGGCTTACCATGAAGCACATATGCTAAAGCTCGTGATTATTTTTTTATATAAAATGTTTTTTTAGCAAAGCAAAAAGGGGCGAATTTTTTTTTTTTTTTTTTGAATTCCCCACAGGGAAATCAACATTGAAAGTTAATTGGAACAAGTTCTTCTTCTCTAACTTGTGCACTTTTCCATTCAGATGAGAGGCACTGATAATAATCAGACATTTTCTTCTCTCTCTCTCTCTCTCTCTCTCTCTCTTTCTCTGTCTCTCTCTCTTCCTTCCCTTGTGAGAATACTCGTAAGGGAGGAGAATGATGTTACATGGGAATTTTTAACGGTACATTTTCCATTTTTTTCCGAGTATGTTCCTCTTCAAATGTCTAAGACTCTCCATTTCTCTCTCTCCCTCACTTGCTTGCTGTCTATCTGTCTCTCTCCAACATTATCTCTTTATCTAGCGGAAGCAAACAACTCGCCCCCCCAAAAAAAAACAAAACCAACTGTAAGAGACCGCCGTCAATATTTACCTTGTATACGTATGTATGTCTGTATTTTCTTATTTTCTTCAAATTTAATAATAATAACGATAAATACTCCATTATACAAGTTCCAACTCTCATGGGGTAATAGCCTTTTGCTTTTCAAAAATTCTCCAACTCAGGAAAAAAAAATTCCTCCGGCTTCCGTTCCTCAATCAGATTGAAGGAATAAAAAAAACGTTGGCATTTGCATTCGCTGACACTCACTTGCATCACGTTTTCCTCCCTTCTTTTTATTATTTGTTTTTTCTACGGCACTTCGTGTGCAATGTTTTCCCCCTACCAGCAACAGTGAAGTTCCTCACACTGTTGGTGGGAAGTGGGAAGGGAAATGTCAAAAAGTGCAAGTGAGGAAATGCATGTATTATCTAAATATCAAACCACATAGGGATCTTACAAGAAGGAGGAGAGAAAACGGATTCAGGAGGCATTAATAAGAAAAACGGGATCATGGAGGAATTTAATATGGATGGAGGATGAGGGAAGGCTCATGCTATTAGTCTTGAGAAATTTCCAGAATGTGTAGTCAGCATGAAATATCTTTAGGGCTCAAATGAGCAGCAAAATTTGCTAATTTCGCAAAACAAAATTCTGGAAAACATCATCAGGGCACAATGTATGAAACAGAACAGAGACATGAAACAGACGAGACAAGAGATGGAGACAAAGGGGCAGACTGGAGCCACGAAAGACGTTATAGGTTGGAGGAGCAGAAAAGAGAGAGAGAGGCGGTAGGAGAGCAGACGAAAAGGAAAAACAATCACAAAAAGAAAAACACAAGACAAAGCACATAGGAGCAAGAACAAGGGGGAAAAAAGAAAGAGAGAAATGCAAGGTAGACTAAGAAAAGGAGATAGAAAGAGGACTAACGGAGAGAGAAAAAGGACAACGAAAGTGGCAATGAGAAGCAGTAATGATAAAACACAAAGAAAGAGATAGAAAGAAAAACAATAAGAGTGGCAGAGAAAATACCAGAGAGAGCGAGAGAAAATACAAAAGAGAGAAAATACAAAAATGAGAGCGAGAGAAAATACACAAATGAGAGCGAGAGAAAATACAAGAGAGAGAGAAAATACAAGAGAAAGGGAATAAATATAAGCGAGAGAGCTAGAGAAAATACAAAATAAAGAGAGAAAGAAGGAGAAATAACAAAAAGAAGAAAGAAAGAGAAATAACAAAAACAAGAAAGAAAGAGAAATAACAAAAAGAGGAAAGAAAGACAAATAACAAAAACAAGAAAGAAAGACAAATAACAAAAACAAGAAAGAAAGACAAATAACAAAAACAAGAAAGAAAGAGAAATAACAAAAAGAGGAAAGAAAGAGAAATAACAAAAAGAGGAAAGAAAGAGAAATAACAAAAAGAGGAAAGAAAGAGTTGGAGAGAGAAAGGAAGACACGAGAGACGACAAAATGGAGAGAGAGAAAGGACCAAAAAGAATAGAAAGACATCGAGAGAGAAACGGCGAAAAAGAGAGAAAACGACAAAATAGAGAGAGAACGATCCAACAAGGAGACAAAGAGAGACAGAGAGGACAAAAGGGAAAGAGAAAGATCCAAAAAGGAGACAAAGAGAGACAGGTAGGACAATAAATAGAGAGAAAGGACGAGGAACGAGAGAGAAAGAGATAGAAAGAAGCCGAGAGAAAGAGAGAGAAAGAAGCGGAGAGAAAGAGAGAGAAAGAAGCAGAGTGAAAGAGAGAGAGAGAAGCAGAGAGAAAAAGAGAGTAAGAAGCAGAGAGAAAGAGAGAGTAAGAAGCAGAGAGAAAAAGAGAGAGAGAGAGAAAGAAGCAGAGAAAGAGAGAGAAAGGATAAGGAAAGAGAAAGAAGCAGAAAGAGAGAGAGAACGCAGTAAAATAGGGACAGAAAATGACGAGGAAAATAGCTGAAAGAAAGAGAAATGCTGCGGAAAATGAGTACGGGAAGAGGGTTAGAAAGATTCCAGAGAAAAAAAAACGGTAAGAGGAAGAAAGAAGTGAGGAGAGAAAGAGAAGAAATAGATACAGATATCGTAAAATAGAGAGAGCTGAGTGAATGTGAAATGACAACTGTAAATAGTTGGTGGGAGTGGGGAGGAGAAGAGTAATGTGCAGATTTGTTATTTGTGCACACATTCACACAAGTGGAAGTGAAGGTAAAATTGGTGTTTCCCACCAATACTAACTACTTTACAAGGGATTCAGGATTGCCAGCGAGTACACACACACTACATTCATGGTGTACAGTATAGACGAAAACACATGTTGGATAGCTAACACATGTTTGTGTATATAATAATTTCTTCCACTCCTACCATGTACATCTGTATTCGTATGTGTGCACTCGACATTTCCCAATCTCTCCGTCTCTTTCTGCCTTGTTCAATCCTCTTTTGCAGTGTGGCAGAAAGGATTTGAAAGTTAAAAGGCTGAAAAAGACATGGAAAGGGAAAATCTATCTCGACTCCTCACTTGAGTCTTTGCAAAGAGGGAAGAAGGACGACAGAGGGTTGAATGTTGTTGGTGGTGGTTGCACTTGATTGCATTTAACTCTATTATGGCATTTTTGCCTCCTCTGTTAAAGTCAGTTGCCGTCTTTGCACTTCCCCACTCGCATCACACAAGGATGCTGGGCTTGGAAGGGATTTTATATTCCTAAATTATTCCCTCCAAAAATGTTTTTTTTAAAATTTAACATCATGATAAAAGTGTGTGACTTTCTGTTCACGTGAATTTTCTCGGGATTTTTGGATTTTCTTTTCTAAACCTTTTTAATTTTTCCCCCCTCAAATATTTTTATTTTCAATCATAAAACACCATAATTTCCCATGGCAAAATTGGACCGTATAATTGACTTCTCTTTGTGTTCTTCTCCTGCCATTAATGGCCGATTTTTTTGGTTTCCTTTTGCTTGGAGTGTCAAAAGTGTTATTGGGAAAACGTCATTATTCCGCAATTATTATTGACACTTTTAATTACATTTTGTCGTTTTCAAAGGACCCTCTTTGTACTAATAGGCTTACACACGATATATAGGCCTCCTTTTTTCCCCCTCTCCCTTTATTGTTGTGGGGTGAAGGAGAGGAATGGAGAGAGACAGAGTGAGTGAGTGAGAGAGAGGGAGATGTCATAAAAAAATTGGAGTGTTAAAGAAAAAGACATTATTATTATTGCTACAATACTTTTTTTTTTTTACTGGGACAAGTTGGCCGGAGTGAGACAGAGACAGTGTGAGTCAAATGTGTTTATAGACACAATGGCCCATGTTATTCATCACCAAGTCATTTTCCCCTTCTGTTTTTATCGTCTCAAAAAAAAAGATCCGACAAACTTAAACCAAACTCTTGTACTTTGTGTATGTGCTTTTAAATTTTAAATTGTTCATTTTCTCTCCTTTAATCACCCATTACACTGAGCTTATTGGGGTTTATTCTGTATTTTGTCCCGTGGAAATTGCCCCGGAATGGGAAGGAAAAAAATCAAAATGCACCACAGATATTGTTTTGCCAACTTGTGACAATTAAATTTAAAGCTCTTTCAACGTCCAAAAGCACAAAAAACACGAGGAGTTCATCATGAATATGGAGACATTTTGAGCACTATTTTGTCACGTAATTGAAAACCGGAAGTGAGATAAAAAAAAATTCTTGGACCAGAAGCCTTAAAATCAATTTGAAAGTGAGCTAAAGGTGAAAATAAAACCGGGATAATTTGTAGTTGATACGGAATATTAATCTGGAACAAACTCAAAAAATTATGGAAAATTTACAAAACGTGGAAATTTAAGTTGTAAGGTTTGACAAAAATTTTGGAAAAACGGCCAAATTAATTGAAGTTGAGACATAAGAATTGGAGATTTTTTGCCATTGAGGCACTTTCTGGACAACGAATTAAAAGAACTTGTGGGAGGAAATATCATTTGTTAATAAAATAATTACGGAAGTGCAAACACTGGGGAACAATTGAAAAGTGCAGAAGCCCATTTGAATCAGCAAAAATAGGTCCATGTAATTGTGAATGTAGTAGGCAATAAGGGATATTTGCTGAAACAATTTAAACAAAAACAGTCCAATACTACGAAAATAGTGCACAGGGATTTCCACGTGGCTGACGGGTTCAAGAGCGTCGCTTATATGGAGTGATTGGCACTATTAATATTATTGGTATTACTACCATTATTATTGCGTTGGATTTTTATCACCAAGTGTCTCCCTATTGTTGATATCTGTGACACAGTTCTTTTTTTGTGTGACTTGTCCGTCTTGTGGCACTTGAACTCCTTTTTTTCTCGACTTCCCCATCGACGGGGAAATATTTTTCTCCAGCATTTAATCGCTTTTTCTCCCTCAAAAAAAGGGTCAATTGTTCCAATCACTGGTCTGAATCTCCCAAAAACTAATTTGGGGCATTCCAAGATCATTTCTTGCTCTTTCTACCCAAATACGGACAGAGGGGAATAACGAATTGAAGTCGCAATGAGATTCCCTGAAGAAAAAAAAGGTTAGACAAATGCCGAGAAAATGCCATTCAGTTCCTCCAGCATTTTTCGCCGTGTTGATTAACAAGAAATTCCTGAGAAAGACAAAGATTTACTCCAAGGCATTTTTGAACAAACACAGTTAAAAAATAGAAAGTGAAAAAAATATATATCTGTGTAATAAATAAGAGACAGGGGGATTTTTTTTTACCCCAAAGGAAAAAAAACAACTCTCGATTGTGACAGGTTCTAAAAATAGGGTGTGAAATACCGAGGCAAATACAACCCTTGTAAAAATGCCTATGAGACGCCAAGTGATCGTGGCGGTGCAAGTGTCATATGTGGTGGTAACATCTTAATTTTTTGGGGGGGGGGCAATTTGGTGGATTTTTTTTCTACCCTAAAATACACTAACAAGATCAGCTCCAAAGAAAATTATCTTGTCAATAGTAAAAATCTGGTGTGAAAAGTGCGCGTTTGAAATTTTTTTTCTCTTTCTCTCTTTCCTTATGGGTCATTTGTCCACTGAACAATTTGTAGCCGGAGAGGAGGAAGTAGTTAGATGGCGGGCTTATAGGTACTTTCCATGTTCAAGGGACACATATGTACACGCATATACACACGTATGTACATATGTTACATGTACGCAAACCTGTACAATTGGAGAACCCGTAAATCAGTTGAGAAATAATGGGAAGACAAAGAAGGGTATGTGTGGAGGCTCGTGGGCATCACAATAGTAATCATCTTGATGACATTTCCTCTCAATTATCGAAAAGAAAGAAGAAAGGAATGAAATTTTGAGAGAGAGAGAGAGAGAGAGAGAGAGAGAGAGAGTGAGACGGAGATAGACAGACGGAGAGTAAGAGAGAGACCGAGATCTCATGGCCGGGCTTGATTTAATAGAAAAATATAAGTAAGAACATAGGTAAAGATAATGTAACAAAAATATCACAAAAGTTCTAACGCAATCAAAATCGCGTTCACTCCTCGAGCGACAACCTTCGTTTGATTGTGTATATTTTTATTATCAGCCTCTTTCTCTTTGTCTCTCTTGTTGCTCTCTCTCTCTCTCTCTCTCTCTCTCTCTCTCTGTAACCAGCTCTCTTTAAGCCACTCGCTTTTGTAAGACTACCGAACTCTGAGTTGATTGGCTTCTCCTCTCTCTCTCTCTCCCTGTCTTTCTCTTTATCTTCCACTTCCTCTCTCGGTCTTCCTCTTCTCTCCCAATTTTTGCTCTCTCTCTTTCTCTCTCTCTCTCACTGTTTTTCTCTTTATCTTCCTCTTTCTCTCTCTGTCTTCCTTTTCTCTCCCTATTTTTGCTCTCTCTCATTCTCTCTCTCGCATCATCTCTCTTTCTCCTTTGCGCTGTCTCACTCTCTTCTTCTGTTTCTATCTTTCTTCTCTGCCTCTTTTTCTCTCTTGCTCTCCCCTTCTTACTCTTTCTCTCACTTCTCTGTCTTTATTTCTCTCTACTGTCACTCCTCTCTCTTTCCTATTCCGTCTCTCTCTCTCTTCCCGATTCCTCTCTCTATCCATTTCTTCTACTTTTTATATTTTCCTCGTTTTTTTTTCTCTCTCTCTCTCTTGCCACCTCTGTTTCCTCGTGTTTCTCCTTTTCCTTGCCTTCCCCTTTTTTTCTATCTCTCTGTTTTCCTAGTTGTCCCGTTTCTCTCTTTTCTCTCACTTTTCTATATTTTTCTATATCTCTCTATGACTGCTCCAATCTCTAAATTTCTCTACCTTTTTCTCTGTATTGGCACGTTTTTGTCAGTCCCCTGGATCCTTTGCGTTTTTTGCTTAATCTTTCTCTCTCCAGTATTTCTCCCTCCCCCCTTTCCCTCTCTGGATTACTTGGTTTAGTCATCTCCCTAAATCTGCCTTTCTCTTCACATCCATTCATGTCTTTCATGTAATGGTCGTTGTATGTACTTCCAGCTCTCTTCCTCTTTTCCGTTCCTCTCCAAGTTTTGTATGTGGTTCTTAATTAATGTCACAATATCTGTACAATATTCCACTTTTAGTTTCCCCTCCCCCACCTGAGTTTTTCACCAGAGGAGCTCACAATGCAAGTCTGCAAAAAAAAAAAAACTTGTGAGTAACCTCCTGAAAGGCGGAATGTCACTGAAAAGGAGAAAGAATTTTGAATGTGATTGTATTTATTTTCATTTTGTAGGACATACGACTAGACCCAAGTATGTCAGATTTTTTTATTTAGAAATCCTAAAAATAGAAGCCCTTGACAAGTAGTCCCTTTGTGAATAACAAGGGAGTGCATCCCAAGAATGTTTTCTCCCCACCACCGCCATCCTCCCCCCGTCTTGTTAATAAGCCAATTATTTTACGGAAGTTTCATATCTCCAAAAATAAAGAAGGGGGATGAGTACAAGAATCTTCTCCCATGTAGCTTTTTCCCCGGATCTGAAGCTTCTCCGTTATAATGTCGGAGTATGCAAATTACATGAAAATATTTGTCAAACCCATACACAAAGGCAAGGACTTGATACTTGTGGGGGGACCAAAGAATAGGGGGAAAGTTTTATGTTGAAAATAAAGGGGATAAAAAAAAGAATCTCAATAATTTCTGTTTTTCCTTCGGAGGCATTCTTACAGAAAGTAAAAGAAAAACGTGTGAGTACTTGTTTACACAGCAATGATCAAAAGACAGGGATGAAAGGGAGAGGGAGAAGGAGTTAGGCCAGAAAGAGATCGGACTGAATGGGAGATAAGGATTTTGAGAGAGAAAGCAAGAGAAAAAGAGAGAGCGAGAGAAAGAGGGAGAGAGTGTGAGATAGAAAGAGAGAGAGAGTGAGAGAGAGTGAGGGAGAAAAACCGAAAAGAAGCAGATCTCTCTTGATTGGGACAAAAAAATCTTTTCAGAGAAATTCCCCTCTAAAAACACACTTTATATTTCAGACTTATCGTTTCTTTTCATTATTATGCAGGAATTTCACCCTTTTTTTTATTATTAGCATTACCAAGACCCCACTAATAAGCGATGGACTTTGAAATGATGAAATACAGTTGTCACTGCGTGTTTTTCTTATTCAGGAGAAGAAAGCAAAGAAATATTGTGTGACATCCTAACCAAATTCTCTCCCTCTCTGGTACATAGAAAGCAAGAAACTTTCTTCTCCGAATTTCTTTTAAAGTTACACAATATGTAATTCCAGGAGCAGGAAATATTTTTTACTAACAATATTTTCCATCTTTACCAATACCCAAAAAAAAGTTGCTCGGACCAAAATCCCCAGAATAGAATTGCATGTATATATGTAGGAAAAAGAATTTTTTTCTATTTCCAGTTTTTTGCACGCATTACTAATTTAGGTTTCGTAGAGGGAAATATGCGATCAGTATTTGAATTGAAAATAGGAGAGAGAGAGAGAGAGAAATAGAGAGAGAACAAGTCTCGTCTTTTGTAAACGAAATGCAAACAACACATTCCTATGAAGAGCTTCAATGACATTTTTTCCTCAACTCCGATTCTAGATTTTTTTTCTGCTACAAATATTTTTTTGTCCATGTCGATCACTATCTTTTGGCATGAAGAGAGAAAAAAAAATCTTTCTTGTCATTTTTCCCCTTTTACTCCTCCCGTCAAAAGAAAATTATGTTCCACCTTCACATTACATATGTAATGTACAATCTATTGAATACAAATACAAGGAACCATACACATAAAATTGGCTCGGGGCTCTCATTGATTTTATGTGGACCTGTAATGGACCATAAGAAAAGAGAAAGAGATAAAAAAAAACTCCGTACAAAAAACCTTTTTTTTTTGGTGCATACAAAATTAAAGGTATAGAGAAATGATGAAGTCTGAGAAGAACATTATGAAGAAAAACAAGTGTGACTTTGAAATTTATGGGGGGTTGTCCCAGACGAAAAAGGAGATTACAAAGACCTTGAATATTTTCATTACCCCATGGACTCAAAAAAAAAATCAGCCGCTCTTGATGAGCAGAACAAACCAATAGAGCCACAACACAAGAAGACCACCAACAACAGCAATAAAGTCCAGAAGAAAGAAAAAGTTACGAGGGAAGAAATTAAAAAGGGTTAAAAAAAAACAAATGAATAAAAATAACAATATGAGTGCCATTTTTGAGAATTTATTTCGCGGAGAAAACCCCAATAACAGCAATCCCTCCCCCACCTCACCCAATTCCTCTACGGGATTCCCTTTAGGAATGTCTCCGATTTATGAGGAAGGAGGAGGACCCCTTCCTCCTCTTCGTCCTCCAAACTCCCCCACGTACCCCTCTGGAGGAGGGGGACATGTGCCAAATAATATGGGAACCGTCTATGGTGGTAGTAATGGCAATCCTCCACCCCCACCCCCTCCACCCCACAAGAAGAACAAGAACCCCAAGAGCCTCCCCCGACAAGGAAGTGTAGGGAGTAATAGCAACAATGGTCCAGGAGGACCCGAATCCTCCTTGTATGGGACGATGAGAGGGAGTAAATTACTCAAGAAGAACTTCATGAACTCCTCCAGCCTCCTCTTTCTCAATGGGGATGAGGGAGGAGGGGGAGGAGGGAGTCCCTCCTCCTCATCCTCCTCCGTCTCCTCCATCTTCAGTAACAATCATCCCGGACGTAATCGGGGAGTCAATCGGAGGAATAGTTGTGATGCCGTCGTCCTGGAATCTTACGCCGAACCTTCCTCCAGCAATTATTTTAGGGCTAATTATCTTAACAATCACAACAGCAATTATAATAACAATCATAATAACAATACCAACAATACCAACGATTCCTTTGAGGGGAGTAAATCATCTTTTAATACGAATTCCACCACATCTTCCGCGTCTTCAACGAAAAGTCGGGGGCCTTTGTCCCGTCTCTGGCATATGAGACGACGTTCCTTTAGTCAGTTTGAATTAAGTTCTTTGGGATTAAGTCCCCCCAATACCCTCCAGGTGGCTGGGTCTTCAAGTCATTATAATAAGGATAAGGATGGGGGTTGTAGTAATCTTCTCTTGGATTTTAATGAGTGCGATACTCCCGGTGTTTTCCATCCCATTGGCGAGTATTGGGTGTCTGAGACGGAATTGAGACAAGTAATTTTTATTTTTGTTATTTTTTTTTTTGACCTTCTATTTTATTATGCTGATACATGCTCATATATGTCCGCTTTGATATTTCCTAATCTCATGTTTCCATTCTATCCAAGCGAATTGGCAAACTTTAATTTCCTCTTCCCAAAGTGTGGGTGTTCTTTCTCCATGATTCTTCTCCTCGTTGTAAAGGATCCCTAATTTATTTTTACTAATATTTTAATTTCCTTCCATTTTAATTTATGAAAGGCATTCATCTTTTTTCCAGGGTAAATTTTTTTTTGAGGTTGTAATATTTTTATTGACTTTTAGTACTATATTACTTTTTTTTGGTATTCGTTAAATGTCAGAGCTTTACATTTAACCCCTTATGCACTTCCTTCAGGCTGGCTTTACTAGCCGGTTTTTTTAAACCGGCTTTAAGGAATTTTTGCTAAGCCCGTAGGTGTGAAATAAAATATGGGTTTTAAGGATTTCCGTGTTTATATATTTTTTTAAATCTGCGCTTTTTGTGTTGGGACATTATTTTAAATGGCAAGAGATTTGCGTTTGGTGTAGGAATTTTGCCTGTGTGTGGCATTTTCTTTGTGGTTTCTTTCTTCTGTGAGATTTGCAACAAGTTCATATGCACATATTCCCATTTATATATGCACAAATGTATGTAGAAATATTTAAACTTGTCCATTAACGCATGTGTTAGGGATTTCCCTGTGGATTTCGTCAAGGGTTTAATTGTCCGGGGAAAATAGAGAGTGAAAAAAAGAGAGATGGAGAGAGTGATGAGAAAGAGAGGAAATAGAGAGAGAGACAGTTATAGAGAGCGAGGGAGAGAGAGAGGAAATACATTTGTCTACTCGTTTCGTAGCACTCCTTTATGCAGACTATTGTGTCGAACAGAAAAAGTACTAAGTCA